>JAQGBT010006965.1:0-11651 GCA_034698585.1 Disparrhopalites patrizii | reverse complement strand
GGCGGTTTTTCAGCGCATAGTTGAAAATTCGGCAATTCTCCTGTTTTTTGAACTGCGCGTCGAAAAAACACCATAACGTGGCTATAACCGATATAAAATTCTGCACCGATTTCTATATGAATTTTATTACTTCTGGACTATGCAGCAGCAAGCTGGAAACATTCAGTCAATTTCTGTAGCGTTTCTTTCAGAATTTTTGTCAATTTTGCGTTGAAGGACGCGTGATGATCGATTTTGTGTAGTTTACAGGTTGGCTTGTCCTTAATCATGAGCAATGATGATAAAGTCATATAATTTTGTTTTACCAAGGATAGATTTGTATCCGTTTTTTGCAGTTCCTGTAGCATTTGCCGGGGTGGACTTAACCTGTTTTGGACCCATACCCTTCATATCGAGCCAATACTTTTGTTTTTCATTTTAAACAAGGGGAGTGTGCAAATTTTGCACATTTCTGAAAAACTTGGGTGATTTAAAAAATGTAAATGATGGATCCCGTTGAAACATCATTTCAGCAGGGGATTTCCAAACAAAACACACTGCAGCATGCAAACATTTTCGGTTCCAAATTTCGAAACTTCCCCAAATTCTACTTTCCCCTACAAATGCCGCGAAAAAAAATGTCTAGAAAGTGGGTGCATTTCAGGTGCTGATGAGTCGCAGAAATTTTACATTTATAAAAACAAACGGATTTTTAATAAAAATTAGTTTTCAATTATTTCCAAGTCCATCTTGAAATATTCATTATCTTTATCAAACACGGACGTCGTTTTCATTGGGATTTCAATAATTTGCATATTTTTTGTGTATACAATACATAGACAAAACACCAAAATGGTAAAGTGGATGCAGGAAATTCCCGAGTTGGAAGTTATCCCCTGTGCGATTGAGACAAGGGCTCGCACTGTCCTTCATGGAGCACGTAACGATCGTATATATTTGTCTCCAGCAAATCTACAATGCATACCATTATAAAAAATATTATATTGTGATTACTCGCAAATATTTTTTTAAAAATCCATCTCCACCCCAATTTTGCCAGGATTAATTAACTTAAGGTATCCTGAAGAAATCATTTTATTCACTAGTCATTGGGGCATAGTGATAATTATTAACCGTGCGAATTAACATATTGTTTATTTTAGATAAATACCAAAAAAAAAAATCGCTACCTCGATTGCAACCACTCATACAGAGTAAGTGACATCGGTTCACCGTCCAGCCATTTTTCATGCAAACCTAAGGCAAACACAGGTAGACAATATTTACATTGACCTTTTATCAAAGAAACTTGAGGTTTCTTCTGCACTTTTGTCATCATTTATTTACTTAATACCTGATTAATTCAAACAAAAATCATACAATACTGAGTTACTGAAGAGCCGAGCAGGTTGAATTTACTTCTTTTAATAAAATCGAATAAAATGTTTCAAAGCGTCAAAATTGGTGGTTTACCCATAGAAAGGAGGTGCATTCCATCTGAAAGTGCTCCACCTTGTCCTTGACATAGTAGTCCCCACCAAAGGTCGTGATATTGTTGCATCTGACCCAGTCATCCAGCACACATTCCCCGCCCCACAGCTGCCGGATGATGGCATCTTGCTTCGCCCTGGACTCTGGCGTCGGCTTCACCTCCCGAGAATCTTCCAGGTCCGAAGCTCTCGTAGGCAATGCTCGGAATTCGCCATTCTTCTGGGCATTCCCATCGTCAGAGCGGCCAAAGGAAATGATCGAGGACAGTGTTTTATTGGGGCGATGCTTCTCCAACTCCAGCCGGGAGGAAGCTCCCATGATGCTGGATATGATTGCTGGAACGACATCATCCTCCGTCAACTTCCTCTTGCCACAAGTCACATAGCTGAGGAAGGAGCACAAGCCCAGAAGAAAGAGCACCCAGGTCTTCATTGTTGACCAAGAATCCCTGTATTCACAAGAGACACTTTCTTTAGTACTGATAATATATTTTTTTTTACAACGAAATCCACACGTAGACCTACCCAGGAGCTCGCTCAAATCACAATAAGCCATCCAGATATTTTCCTCCTCCTTTCACTGTTTTTTCGTAAGACAGACACTTAATTTGTTTAATATCACAACGACAATAATAAAAATGTAGATTAACGGCACGTACTTGTGGGATTAATTAAAAAACACGAAAAATCCAGTAGATTTTCTCAAACACACCTTCGGCGATTTTCCATACATAGAACTATCTCGGTTCATCTTTGGAGATATTGT
Organism: Disparrhopalites patrizii; assembly: GCA_034698585.1. NCBI lineage: Eukaryota > Metazoa > Arthropoda > Collembola > Symphypleona > Sminthuridae > Disparrhopalites > Disparrhopalites patrizii. The sequence continues at coordinate 9,416 of JAQGBT010006965.1, read as the reverse complement.
CAGACCACAGAATTATTTTATACGCTATAACTTTTTGGTGCTAATAAAAATTTTCCTACTTTAGCAATAAATAATGTTTCTTCTCACGTCAGTCCCATAGAACCAGAGGATGAAGCCAAATGTAATAAACACCAATGGAAGTTTTTTACGGTGCACTCGAGTCTTTTTTGTTGGTTGTAGTCCCAGTTTTGTTTAATTCCGACGACCCTTGAAGACATGTCCTTGTTTTAATTGCAAAGATTTCAGAACAGACAGGACAGCATTTTTGAAACGCCTATTTCATTCTTTAAGAATGTTTTGTAGTTATTTTATTTTGGAAATGGGAAGGAAGATTTGTGGGGAAAAGTATGTTAAAAAAAAACAACTATATTCACATGTAGAGTGTAACAAAATTGTTTTGCCTCATTTATATGAGGAAAGTCTATAAACGCATTGGTCTAAAATTGTGCCACTTGTTCACAAGCACCATTGCGACGGACTTGCCCAGGAGGGCAGTTTAAGACCCCTCCATTCGATAAGGTAAAGTCTGATTGGTCCCCACTTCCGGCCTCATAAACCTCTGAGGCTGGCAGGTCACCTAGTAATTTGTTTTGGGTCATCCACTCCAGGAACGCGTCCACCCGTTCGTTGATTAGGACCTGTTCCGCTTCCAGATTGACCGCCACAGAAGACATTGTGGTGGTGGTTGGGCCTTTCCGGCTTGGCTCTCTCTCCGGGACACTCCCGATCGTCTGTTCAAACGGAGACAGGCTGAAGGTCAACACTCCGGACTCATCCACGGAGGGACGTGAAAACCTTGGAGGGATTCCCGCATCTTCTTGCATTTCATCTGTGTGTTTTAAATTTACCCGAATAGTTAGTTTTTAATTACTTTTATTGGCGTTTTATGCATTCGTCGGTTCAGATACAAGTTTGTTTATCTCCATGTTTCAATTTTTCCAAAATCAACCTAGCCTGCAAAGACTGCTCTATTTTTCCAATTCACAATGCCAGGCAAATGAATAAGCACCAAAACAAGCCTACATCATTATGTTTTCGTTCCATAATAATATAGAGAATATTATTAATGAGTTAAGGCTGCACGAAAGTCATAATTTAATAACCAATACTTGCTGTTTCCGGATATTGTATTTGTAATTTAAAATACTGAATACGAAAAAAAATCCGGATGTAATAGAAGTTAAGGGTACTTCAAATGACACAAAAGATGGAAGAACTTTTGTTGCTTATTTTATATGTACTGTGGTCAAATTACCAAAATGTCTTAATTAGTAGTCAACGCTGGAAAAGTACGACTTACGAGAGGGAAAAATGATGCTGCTGTTGGAATTCCTATTGGCGGCGAAAAAGAACTTTTTGGGATAGTCTGGAGTGTAGAATTCCAGGTCGGAACTGGAGGAACCCCGGGAAATCCGCTCTTTTGGGGGATCTTCGTCATCCGGGAAGATGATGGGCTCGAAGTAGCCTGAATCCTTTCTTCTCCTCTCGCCCTCGGCCAGAATGACCGTCAGAAGGATGAGCAGGATTCGGGAATATGTTGGAGATAATGTCATATTGTCTCTTCTTCTCGGATTGTTGCCAGTTAAATTTTTGCAAAATTCCTTTGTTGGCTTTTGCAAAATTTCTGGGGTAGCTTTTACGAATTTCCTTGGGCGAATTTCGCAAAACTCCTTGGATGGCTTTTGCAAAATTCGTTTCCGATATTAACTGCGCAAAACTTCCCACATTTATGTTACGAGCTGGCTCTATTTTGCGAAGCAGTGTGATTTAGTACACAAAATTCCCTTGTGCATTGGCACTCTTGAAACACATGCTTGAAAAAATTCTGCGCAAGGAAATCCTAGTTAGAATAGTATCCAGCCCCAAAATGCTACTGATGGAAGGTGTGAACGTGTGAAAATTATGATGGTACAAAAATCCTACTGTTTCACAAAAAGTGAGTCACATCTTGCGACGAAAGGATTGACGCAGGTGACGAGAGATTTCCCGATAGATAGACGCTCAAACAACTACTAATAAACGATAATCCCTACCACCTACTTGGGCCGAACAGGGAATACTCCCCTGGAAAATAGATTTCCATTGTATTGAAAGAATTATTGTTGTACGGAGAGAAAAGTTTGTTTTCTAACAAGTCATCTTATTATTTATGAAGGAAGAAAAAGGGAAAGAGAAAAAAGAAGTTTTCGCCTGAGAACTTTTACAAAGTTTTTTCAAAGATAAAAGTCGCAGAGAGGATATCGTAAGAAACCAGTTAAATGCATACGGAGACTCTCATCTCTTCCCCATTCTCCCATGATTATCTTTGATTATGTCATAATGCGCTGTTGGATTCCCTTTTCCAATTTGCTGCCGACATTCACACCTCGATAAAGCGAAGAGAGTGCGAGAAAAATATTCAGAGGGACAAAGAAAGACGGACAAATAGGGAGTGAGAGCGAGACAGAAATAGGGAGATAAAGAATAATTCAGAGGCAAGCAAACTTGTTTTTCCCAATTGTGCTGTGCTCGAACTGGCAATTTTGTGAATAAATTCGCATATAATTTTTTTTGTCCCCTTTTGAACTTGTATGTATGTCTAAAGGATCGTGTGAATCTTTAGCCAGTTGCTTAATTACAAAGTTTACTCCTCGCCAGCCAAAGCTCATGTTTTATATGGGGCTTGTGAATTTCTTAGAAAGGCTCTCTCTCGCTCTCACGACTAAAAAATTCCCCAAAACATACTCGTAGGGGGTATCAATGCATACGTCATATGGCTGAATTCCGTCATGTACGTGGGTACAATTGCACTAATTAATATGTATGTACGTCCAGCTGGATGTCAGAGTAAACAGAGTGAACGGAAACCATTTTACCCCCAGGCTTAATTCTTTCCGCTATTAAATATGGTCACCTTTTATTTCACGTTGTACACATTTAATTTGGATTTTTGAGCGGAAAATGAAACAGTTATACATGTAGTTTTTTTTATTAGAAATCATTTCCAAAATCTATGTCCCTTACAAAAAAAATTCACTCGTTAATAAAGTCGCTCTGAACAAAGCTTTTTTCGCACATTCCTCTCATAAAGTGATGACGAGGACCCAATCTAAACATAGTTCGACCTATAGCAGCCGGATTTTTTTTGCTTTTTTTTTATGAAATCGTGAAAAGTCAAAAGCATGCAGCCACATTGTCTCATGCCTCCCTACGAAGTGTGACATTAGTTGAGGCATTTTGAGTCATCCTTCCCGGTATTTTAATTGCTGGGTAATGCTTCCCTTGAGAGAGAAAGACAGCGATAGTGGGATTGTGAAGTGCAATCCATTGTTCAATTGTTTGATGCCATAAGCCATAGTAATAAACACACAGAAAAATGAATAGAAAGGAAACGATACGTTCAAGAGACCGATATATTGTGTATAACATTAAAAGAAAAGAAGATAAAGGGAACAATACATAAAAGAGGACGATATACAACAAGAAAAAAGATACAGGAGAGAGAAAGCATGGGGAGATAGAGAGAGGAAGTCAAAGAGAAGGAGCGAGAGAGGATGAGGAGAAAGCAAGCAGAAAAAGACAGAGAAAGCGAGAGAGAGAGAGAGAGAGAGAGAGAGAGCAAAGCAGAATAATATAGAAAATTACAGACCAAGAAAGGGAACAGAATAATGAAAGAGAAATGATTATCTACGGAGAAAGTGAGAACGCCGTATCGGAGGAGACGAAAAGACACAGGTGAAAGCTCTGAAAAAGCAATCAAGGAAAGAGTCTGTCGCGGGGAAATTTAATTTTTAAAAATATTTCACTATCCCTTATCACTTACTCGTTCATTGACGCTTTCCCTTCGAGGCTGAAAATACCCACAGATCCTCGTCCATCCCGCTTTTATACGGACTTGCATCCATAACATGTATAGGTGTGTCCCAAAAATATTGTTTCTGGTCAGTTCCTGGCGAACGGAGGGGACAATTGAGAAAATACAAAAAAAATTTGATCTATAGACAATTGAGTTTAGCATGTTCCCGCCGGGTTTCAGGAAAATCCCATTATTAGCGACCGTACGCCAGCCTAAACGGTGAAAAAACACGGTTTTGGGCGAATTTCCGGCGAACGGAGACGAAACTCCTAAAAATAAAAAAAAACGTATTTAGATAATTCTGTGTTACGAGCACTCACCGAATTTGATAAAAATCTAATAGCGGCTGTGCCAGTCAAAACGGCTAAAAACCCAAGATACGGCGCTGTCTCTTGAGGTGTTCACAGAGTGAGGGAATGACAGTAAGTAGCTGTTTTCTATTTCTCCCCGGCCTGACATTCATGTCTGAATTTTTCGGCCAAACTCCATCGCCAGCGGAAATGGCGAAAATAACACGATTTTTTCGTATTTCCGGCGAACGGAGGCGAAAAACGAAAAAGTAAAGGACACCATTGTAGATACTGACATTGCGCATACTTCCACCAAATTTCATTTAAATAAAATAATGATTGGGATTTCGCCAGCCGAAACGACGCAAATAACATGGTTTTTTGAGTATTTCCGGCGAACGGAGGTGAAAATCGAAAAAGTAAAAAAAAACCAATTTCTAGATATTTGCGGCATATATGTGCTGACAGAATATCATGAAAGTAGATGTAATAGCGGATGTGCAAACCGGGAAACGCTTTGGCGTCCTTTGTGGCGACCAGAAAACGACGAAATAAGATTTACATGTTTTTTTCTGGCGCGGGGCTATCGCCTGATGGAGTCTGGCCGAAAAATTCCGACATGAGTTTTTTCGGTGGAGAATTGGAATTGTTGGAATAGTCCTTTTTTTGTTGAGCTATATGCTTGGCCCCAAATGTGGTCGCAACTCAGGACTACTTCAAGGCCTTCATGTTCCGAAGGTATCTAAAATTGTGACTTTCTGTCTTGCAGTCGCTCTCCCTTTCAAAAAGAATACATACGACATGTGGAGAAACCATGCGGAAGTAATTCATTACTTCTTAATTGAAATTAATTGAAAGTGATACAGGCATACTGTGATACTGCCTCACATGTATTTCTTTTGCGAGGCACTTATCTCTCATGTTACATCATCACACCAGTTTCGAATGTTAGAATTCTCACTTTCCCCATCACGTATTGCATCTAACTTGTTCATATGCTTGAGGATGGACTAAGAACTTCAGACATTTATTTCAAAATTATGAAAGTGGATTTTTTTTTAGGCTTAGACACATGCTTTGATGCGAGTACCAACCGCGAAGGTTGACTCAGTATTAAATTATCATTATTGGCTGGAAAATGATCATGAATGCCAGTTTCCTGCCGAATAGATTCACAGAAAATCTAGCAATCCTACGATTGTGGCGCTCCGTGAATCGTAGGTAGTTTTGTAAAATTACAAGCTTGAACACACAACTCCTTTTAACATGCGGTTCTTTATTCTAGAAGGTAATGATTATACATAGCGAAATTCCCCAGTTTTTTACACGAGAAAACCACTTTTTAAGCCGAGATTTAATTAAATCTTTTAGATTAGCAGCAATTTACGGAAATGACCATGCGCGGAATTCCCGGTGATTGCGAAATATCTTATAACATTAACAACTGTGTTGGCGATATTGTTAGTAACAATACCAATTTCGGTTACATATGTGATTTGAAAAGGCATTTATATTATTAGATAAACTTTGTAAACTGTAACATTGATTATACTTGCTGCACCATGATTTGCAATAATAACGAGTAGTAAGTAGAATACATTAGAGTTTAACATTGATTTGTCACGCTAAAACGCATTTTCTCCAGTCTCATTAAAGCTGAAAATATCTGCCACATAGATTGCACGATAATTTGGCAAGACGTAAGAGCACAGTCTAAAGAGCTTAATTCTTAAATTATGTACTAAATAAATACGTCATCATCTAACAAGCAGGAAATAAATGGAACTTTGTAGCTAACGTTAAAAAAACACTTCCACATTAACGTAGTCACTTATCGTTTTTTCTAAAAGAAATATCTTAACAAACAAAAATTAGGAGGTGTAGCTATCGGTATTATGCAAGCTGGTGCTAGACATATCGCGACATAATTTTGCGTCCCCCATTTCATCGGCGAGAGCCTCCATAATGTCCAGAAGAAGCTCACGATTCAAACACCTCATTTTTGGCAACCGACAAACCTATTAATACAAAAAAACATTACCAACTACTAATAAGAATGTATACAACATTATACATACATGTGGTGTGGCAGTGTTTGTAAAAACTAATAATGCATTTATTTTATTTTCTGGCTTCCTCCATCCCTGAAACTCACTTACCTTGGGGAAATTATGGGTAATTAAGTTCAGAGCATATTTTTTCATATCATGTGCTTGGATTCGGCTAGCAGCTTCGAGAATTTGAATGACGTTTTGAAACGTGACGTTCATTTCCAAATTTTGCTTGCAGAAGGCCTAGTAAGTTCAAACAAATTCAGTAGGTTAAACATCAGAGAATATATCCGAGAATTAGGAATGTGTTTAAACGTTAATTACCTGTAACCGGTTATTCGTGAAACCGTAATAAAAAGGAGCACTAAAGAGATACAAAGAGTCTTCTGGAGGCATGCTAACTTCTCCACAATAAATGTATCTCAATAAAGAATCAAACGACTGACGGGAAGGTACCATATCACCGATTTGGATCTGCGAATAGAACCATAGTATTTCACCGTATGATGTACATACATACTATTTCAGTTTAGTACTTTCAAAAAATAATATATTACTACTACTTGATAAAGACAAGTACATCTTTGAAGGTGTACGAGGTATGAGGTAGACTTACATTTACAACACTATCATCAGGCATGAAAGAGCGGAACATGCCTTCGAAGTAGGAACATCGAGCAGCTAGTACTGCTTTATGAGCGGAAATTGGAGCACCATCTAAGACCAAGGTTATGTCACAAAAATCTTTCCCTGTTGTTCGCAGGAACAGATCCATGTCCTGCTCCAAAGTGCTTACTGTAAAAAGACACAATATTATGGATTACTAGCTTATTATTTAAAAAATGTACATATTTTCAAAGGAATATTTCGAAGGACATATTTTCGAAGGAGTATATGCCATGCTTACTTTGCACATCAAAAACAGGCTCCAACACTACATGAGAACGCGGAACTTGTCTCCTCCGGACAATTTCAACCATCAAGGGTTGCTCCAAAGTTTCAAATTCCTTGCTCATCACCACTTGAGTGTAGTTGGACTCTTTCACGACGAATCTCAAGCAAAATTCCTTCAAAAAGAATAACTTGAGAAGTGCAGCATTCTTGAGAGCTTCTAAGACGTTGGGAATGTTGATGGTGGCTTCCAAATAATGAATACATAACTGTTCCAGCCATCTCATGTGACACTGTATAAACACACCATTTCATTTCCAATGAACCAATGGGTTATGAAGTTTTAGCCAGGACAACAAAATTGTAATGTACAACTTGAAAATTATTTTTTTGCATTCAACCTGCACTGCCAGCCGGTACACGTCCATCATCAGTAAAACCACTTTCTGACTTGATGGGTCCTCACCTGAGAAAGCAAAACAAACGGGTTATTAAATATAAACTGATCATATCTAACGACCGATAAATGATCAAAACTGGATGGCAAGACAGTGATAATGAATTTACAATGGCTTGTTAGGTCGATTCGGTCGGTGTAAATGTACTTAAGAAGCAACTCAAACGCTTCCATCGTGGTATCATGAATTTTGACTTCGAGCGCCGGGATATCCTTTGATTTCAGGGAGTATGCCTTGATCCTTTCAATCTGCTTGTCCCGAGCTTCTTTGGATTGCCGAATTCTTGTTCTCAACCATTGGGACCTGGAAATTGAGACACAATATCATCGGGGTGAGTTCAAGCGTAATACGTAGTGTGCGTGAAATATGTCAAATCATTTGGAAAATTATTCTTTCATATTGTTTTCAAATAAAATATAATCACCTAGCAGCCACTATAGCCGCATGAGCCGGGATGCGAATATCATCAGGAGAAAGCACAAATTCGACGTCGCAAAATTGCTTCGCATCCAGAAGTCGTCCAAAGTCTTCATGTAATGTACATTTAGGGTGATTGGAAAACTAAAGAAAACACAAAATGTTCAGTTATGTTTAATTTTTCTGCGCAAATGACTAGACTATTTTCAATACTACCGTGATTTACAATACCAAAAACTGTGTTTTGATATTAGCAATGGCAATCACCTGAAAGCGGTACATTTCTCCAGATCTGACATTATTTTCCACGGTGCCACCAAAAAAGAACATTTGTTGTCCTAGACAGAATCCAAAAACGTAATTAAAATAACTTACAAAATGCAAAAACGAATATAAACAATCAGGCTTACAAATTATGTAAAAATGGAAATTTCATTCAGCTAATGCATCTATTATATATCTTACCCACAACTGCTGCAGCATGAAACAGTCTGTCGAAAGAGAAAATACATATTATATACAATAATAACACATAAATACATATAACTTTCCATACATAATCAGAGCCTATCCTTCGTTAAATCCTTCAAGATTTACCTTCCAGCAGGGATCTGTTGAGCAAACAACAAAGTACATATAAATAAACAAAAATACCCATCCAACTTTAGGTTCATTCCATTTACAAGTGTAGATTTTGGCTTGCAAAATGATTTAGTCATTCATACCTGAGAATCTTGTGAGGGTGACACGACGGACCAAGTTTTCATGTCCACGTCGTAGCAGTAAAGGTCACTGGGCAGAGTATTATCTGCAGCACCACCATACACGTACAACTGAGTTTCGAAATTGACCATGGTGTGGCCATACCTCCTGGTAGGAGGTGCTGTTGCACCTCTGAGAATATGCTCCGTTGAAATTCTTGTCCAGCTGTACAAAAAGAACATTTCAAACAGGATCCAGGAATTAACAAACTAAAGGAAGAAATAGGCAGTGTCTCAGCCTCACAATCGGTCTTGAAAATTGAATTGAAACAGACTATTTGTCATTTTAGCCCCACTTTGACCACTGAAAACAAACATAGAGTCTCGAACCACGGCCACGGGGAAATTACAACAAGTTGGGGGGCATTCCCCCGCCTGTGGAACTTCTTCCCATGTACGACAATCTCCCTGGAATCAATTTATAACACCCAAACAATTAGTCAAACTCAACGCAATGATCGAGGTTTTTAATTCTGATAGTTATCTAGTTTTACTAGACTTACTATCAAGGAGATGCACCACATATCGTTTAATCTGGTATTCCCATCATAACCAGCATAAATCCACAGTTTGTCGTCATAAATTGCAGAACCATGAGCCGAGCGAGGTACTGGAGTCCTGTTAAGAGTATGAAATGAGTACATGTATCATATTTTATTCTACCGGGAATTAGTTTTTGTAGGAAAATAAGCAAAATATGTAAGCACAGGGTA
>JAQGBT010006964.1:0-11654 GCA_034698585.1 Disparrhopalites patrizii | reverse complement strand
AGAAGAAGAAGAAGAAAATTGAAGAGGGGAAGAAGTGTAGGAAAGAGTACTTCACTTTTTTGTATATTCCAAAAAAAGACTGGGAGAGAAAGTTGAGGGAGAAAGCGAATCACACTCACACACCTATTTTCCTATTGTTGTTACAGAGAAAACGCAAGGATGGGAAGATGAGAACGAGAGAGATTTCCATCCACACCATCACATACCGTTTTTCCCCTTCAAATAACTTTCTTTTGTATTGAGTGAGAGATAGGGAGTACACACAGAGGAAGAGAGACAGAATCCAATTTCACACGGAACGAAAGTCCATGGAGAGACAGACATTCAAGGAGAAAGTGGGGGAGAGTTGACAGAGGGAGAATGGAGCAGGAGAGACCACGGTTAGGAATATAAAACAATCAGAGAGAGAAAGTGAGAGAAAAACGGATGAAATGGACCCAATGTAAAGAAAAACTGAAATAATCCATCAAAACAATGACAGCATAAAACAGTAAGAGAAAGAGAGTGAGTGGAAGAAAACACCGAATATAGAGAGAATACATTAAAATTTCCAAAGCAAGAGAGAGAGAGAAATACGTAGAAACCAAAAATTATGAAGAGAAAGCCAAACAGAGATAAATCAAGCAATAGAGATATACTAAAGCCACAAAGAAAGATAAATCAAGAAAACGAAGGGGAAAGCCATAAGGAGAGATAAATCAAGCCAAAATAAAGACAAAGCCACAAAAGAGATAAATCAAGCAAAGTAAAGACAAAACTAGAAAGAGAGATAAATCAAGCATGCAAAAAAGAGAAAGCAAGATCATAGAGAAAGCCAGGCAATTAAATAAAAGAGAGATGATGAAAGAAAAAAAGAGAAAATCCAAGGAAAAGAGGGATGATGAAAGGAAATAAAAGAAAATCCAAGGAAAAGAGGGATGATGCAAGGCAAAAAGAGAAAATCTAAGGAAAAAATAAAGAAAATTCAAAGAAAAAAGAGAGAAAGCAAGAGGAAGAGAAACCAGATTAAAAACCAAGAAAAAACACAGAACAGACTACAAAAGCATAAAATAGCTAGCAAACGCAGGAAGTAGCAAGAAACCCAGAAAATAGCAAGAGAAAGAGACATTTCCGAAAAAACTGAAAATGAAAGGGTAAGGTCCAATACGAATAAAGAAATAGAGAAATAATAGTGACAAAATTGAAGGAAACGAAAGCTGAAAAAACAAAGGAAATCAGAGAAACAAGGACGAACTGGAAATACAAAGGAAAACTGGCAAACAAGAAAGGAATTCAATAAACTAGAATACCTTTATTGAGTTTATAGTTTATACGAAGAGATAAATCAGAGAAAGTGTTAAATATAATGTAGAGACGACGAGACAAAAGAGAAATAACTGGAACCACAATATAAGTAGGAGAAAGCAGGGAGAAAGTAGCAGAAAATAAGGAAGAGAAAGTGACAATATATATTAATATAAATGGGAGAAAACAGGGAGAAAGTAGCAGGAAAAAGAGAAAGTGACAAGATATACTAAAATAAGAAAGCAGAAAAGAAAGGAAAATTATCCGAAAGCCTCATGAGGAAAACAGAGAAAGAGAAAGTGGGACAATGAGGAAAGTGAAAGTACCAAGAGAAAAAGCTGCTACAGAAAAGAAATGCATGGGAAAAAACCAAAAAAATGATGGTAAGCGTGAGGACAAGCGCATCCTTTTTTGCAAAGCAAATAAATGTGTGGAGCATAGCATTTTTTTCCCACCACCAAAAAAAAAAAGAATCTTCCTCTACTTTCTCCATCCACTCAGTTAGTCAGTCAGTCGTCCCTCGGAAACTTTTTTCCCCTTCTTTAACTTGAGGAAAAAGATACAATAAAAGTCCCCTCTCATTCCACACAAAAGCTCCCACTTCATACAAGGAAAAAAGTCTTCTATTTCACAAAGTCCTTTTTCTCCCCTCATTCGAATGAAAATCTGTGGGTATTTGGAGTAAAATGCGTCTGTGTATGCCAGTATATCTCCAGTAAATCTCGTCTCACATTGAATCTATCTCCCTACCTTTATTATGGAATCCTCACTAAGTAGATACTCTTTAGGCAAAGGATGTGGGATGGTTCAATACAGAAGGGAAAAAAAGGAAAATCGGGACACTTTGGGAATCTCGTGTAAAGTAATCTCTCTCTCCCTTGATTTTTTAACCGTGGCTCTTCAGGTGAACAAATCCCTTTAGATTCTTTTTTTTTTTGGGAGGATTGTATTTTTCCATAGGATTTTTTTTTTCTCCACAGGACTTTCTTTTCTAAATGGAGAAGAGCTTCCAAGAGACTTTCCTTGTCCTCACCTCCAAATTGTTGGCTCCATTTATTTCCAATGGAAGCTTTCTCCTAAGGGGAATTTCTGGACATGGACAAATTCTTGGGACTTTTTTCTCTGTACAGAAATCCTATTCTTCCTTCATAAGTTTTGAGGATTTTTTGCTTTCTTCTCTATTTGCAATGGCGACGTTGAATTCCATTTTTTTGGTTCCTGAGGAAAAAGAAGAAGAAGATAATAAATCCTTTTCTTCTCAATGAAGAATCAAGTTCGATTTTTTTTTTCGGGGATAAAATGGACTCCTTAGACATGGTCGTTTTCTACTCAATGAGAACAAATTCCTATCCTCTCTAATCTCTCAATGTCGTCCTTCTTTACTTTTGTTCTTTGCTCTTTCTTGTGGATTTATTATTCTCCCCTTATCTCCGTTTTGATCTCATCTTTTCCCCATTTATCCTTGTTATCGCACCGAACATCCGGGTTCTCCTTTTCCCCATTCAATCTGTTATGGACTTCCAGGATTCATTTTTCTTTTTGGGCCTTTTTCCCTTTGGTTTTTCTATACTGTATGTATTATTCTTCACCATTTTTGCTCGGGAGGTTTCATGTGTTCTCTAATTCGGCTTGATTTTTTGTTGAATCATTCATTTGTCCGAATTTTTCCTTTTTCGTTTTTTTATTCATTCTCGTCATTTTCTCCGAATTTTTCTCCACTTTTTTTAATCCTTTCCATACTTTTCCTCTGGTTTATTTTCTTCGATTGGTTCTTCACTTTTCTCAAAATTTCGTTTCTCTTTTCTCTCTTTGACTCAAATTTCTTTTCTCTTTTCTCTCTTCGACTCAAATTTCTTTTCTGCCAATTCAATTCAATTCAAACTTAGTTTGTCTCTTTTTTATTTATTACAATTTTCTTTTAATTTAATCCCTTTTTAACTTTTTTATCCCAATTATTATAGTCCGTTTCTTTCGATTAACACCTCTTTCCGATTTTCCTCCGAATAATTCCTTGTTACTCTGTATTTCTTCCTAGTTTTACCGCTTTTCTCTACATTTTCTCCTCCTTTTACTTTTCCCTCTTCTCTCTTTTTTTCCTTTTTTGTTCAAAATCATTTCTCCTCTAATTCCTTGTAATTTCCTCTGTTGTCTCTATTTCCTTTGATGCTTTCCCATTTTGTCTTATCTCCACATTATTCTCTCTTTTTGCTTTTCTCACTGGCAAATTTCTCTGTTATCTCAGCGATTTAATTTTCTATTTCATCTGCGATTTAATTGGCTCTTTTCTCTGCGATTGAATTTTCTCTTGCTTCTGCGATTTGATTTTCTCTTTCTTCTGCGATTTGATTTTCTCTTTCTTCTGCGATTTGATTTTCTCTTTCCTCTGCGATTTAATTTTCTCTTTTCTCTGCGATTGAATTTTCTCTTTCCTCTGCGATTTGATTTTCTCTTTTCTCTGCAATTCAATTTTTTGTTTTCAATTAAATTCAATGTTTTCTCCGACAAAGTTCTCCTTTCCCTTTTCGATGCGCTCTATCCATTTTTTCTCCAATTTGCTTTCTTTTTATATGTATTTTCAAATTTCCCTGGCTGATACTTCTCCTTTCACGGTTAAACTTTCTCTATTTTTCCGACAAGCCCCTCTCCTTTTCCGATCTATCCTTCTGATATTTTCCGGTTTTTTTCTTTTCTTTTTTCAATTTATCCTCTCATTACTTTGATTTCTTCCCTCCTCATTGAGTCCCTTTTCCAAGATTTATTTCCCTCCTAGATACACCCTTCATCTGATGCCTTCATCGGAATGTCTTTCCCTTTTCCCATTCCCTTTTCAAAATTCGTCCTTCAACTTCTTTTTTCACTCTAAAAAAAATTCAAACCCCTAAAAACTTTTTTTTTCCCTCATATAATAAAAGCCGTTAAAAAAAGTCGATTTCTCCCTTGAAAATGGTTCCTCCTACCAAAGTTAATCTCTTCCTCCGTTTAAAATCTTCCGTATCCTCCTCCCTTGGAAATAACTTGGACTTTCCCTCTAAAAAAGAGTTTCCTTCAGAGTACCACCAGAAAAAAGATAGACTCATTGGTTCGAACCAATAAATAAATCTTCGCAAACAGAAGCTCTTTTCCTCCTCCTCCTCTTTCGGTCCCCAGGAAAAAAAAAATGTCCCTGAGAAAGGGGAAAATCGGTACAAACACGTGGATTTCCCCCCGTCTGCGGCTCCTATCATTGGTCTCATCAGCCACACATTGTCGTCAGAGACATACACATGTAAGTGTAATTCCCCAAAGAATCCCCCGTACAAAAGTGTATACACATGCTTTTTTTATATCCCACAAACCTTTAAAGGTGTAAGAATGGAAAAGAGGTAAAAAAATACAATTTCTCCATTTCCCCCCAACATCTCTCTCTGTGGTGAAAGTTGCACAAGGTCACACACTCTCCCCTTTTAATAACAAAGAAAAGAAACTACAAAAATGGTGAAAATAAAAAAAAAATGATTGGGAATCACATAAGGAACAAAATGCTGTGACAATCGTTGTTATATAGAATTTTTTTTAAAGAAAAAGATGAAACTACCTTAAAAGGAAGGAAACGCTTTTTTTCTGAATTGAATCAACCTCTCTTGTGTGTGGTATTGATCCACAAATTTTTTTTTTCCTTGGCCCTCTCTCTCTCTCTCTCTCTTCTTGACTTTTCAAGCACATATGCACTTGATCGGGTTTGAAAGGAGACAGAAATCTTTTCAATCATCTATATATAAAAGGGTTGAGGGAGAGAAAGAGGACCAAAGAGCAAGATGTGGAGAGAAGAAAAGCTTTATTATAATGTCTTCTCTACCTCCCATATAGAATCTGTTTTTCCCCCTTCTATATATTAAAAGCCCTAGGAGGCATAATTTTCTTGGGTGGTGGGCTTTGTGATGGTTCCATGAAATAAGAAGAAGAAGAGGGAAAAAATGGGAAGGTACACACATTGATTGAATATGTTCTAGAAGGGCGTTTTTACCTTTCGGTTTTTTCTTTCTTTTTTTTTTTATCTGGAAAAAAATATATATACCTGGTGTGTAGTCTGTAAGTACAATCAAGGATACATATATACCCTTGTGAAGATATATTGCCTTTTTATTCCCTTAAATATGTATGTAATGTATGCGCTTGCAATTGAATTAAATGTAAATAATGGAAGCAGGCGGGGCTTCTTAGACGAGATCAAATATTGTACGAGACTTTCCCCGAATGGGAGCACTGGAATGGAAGTATTTTAATTAGGTACGAGTTTTCTTTTTGGAAATGGGAGAGAAAGTCGATATTGGGGTTCAGAGGGAGTTGAAGCGAAAGGATTGTGGTGGATGTGCTTGCCGGTTAATTAATTTGGGGACGATGTACATCTGTGCGGCTCATCCTACGCCAGACATTTTGTAATGTGGTTATGCATCTGGAGTCTCCAAGGAGATTCTTTGAGACTTTTAAGAGTCGATGCAGACCCTTTTCGAAACATGAGGAGGGCCGATGTCATCACGAATCAATAGTGATGGGATTTATTTGCTTTTATTTCGGCTCCTTTCTATCGATGGGAGTACAAATATGTACATTAGGGATGATTTTAATAGAAATGTATCATTGATCCGAATACCGATGTAAATTTCGATGTTTCTTTTTATGTCAACCGATGTCATTGTCGATGTAGAAGGGATTACATGAGGATATTACCAATATAAAAGCATATGACCGATGTCGAACGGATCTCGACGTCAAATCGACCAGGACGACAGAAATCCAGGTGGATGTGACGGATGTGGAAATATGCGAATATCGATGCCGCATCGATGCATATCGATTGTTCCTTATTGTGCACGTGACTCTGTATTAACATAATCCCTGCAGCCAATACATAATTAAATTACATAATAATTATAGCTCTGCTGTATAACGATAATAACGCTAACGCATGCGCATACGATTTGTGTACATATTTACAAAGATAATAAGCTTAAATATCAAATATATATGTACATCTAAACTAACTATTAATGGCTTACATACCTTTATCCAGGACTAATATATTAAAATATAGTGGAAAACAATTTTAATTTTAAATACTTACAATTATAGTTCTAGTGTTTGAAATATGCTTAAAAACAAACAATGGCTTCTTAGGTAGAAGTTAGGTGTTCTTCATCATACTAAAAGGATAGTAAACACCTGTAGGAGCCTGTGTATGTTTAAGAAATTGGCTCATAGTGCTAAAAACATGCTTAATACAACAATAATATAATAATATAAAGCATAGGGATGCATACAAATAATAAGAGAAAATACGCTTAAGTAAATTACATATGTAGGTATAATCATAAAAAAATGTACGCATAATACAAATAAATAATACAAAAATACATAATACAACTACAGTAAAAAAAATACGCATAATACATACAAAAAATAATAAAAAACGTACGCATAATATGTATGATACCTTGTACAGTTGTGTTGTACACTAGAGTAAACACCTATTTTTGTCAACATTTCTGTAATCGCATTAGAACGACCTGAACGAAAAAAGTGTCTCAAGTGACAGTGTGAGCTTTCTTCCCCAAATTGATGTCTATACAAATACACGTTACACATAAGGATATACATACATGTACTAATTAAATATTACGGCGGCTAGTATAGCAATTCTTTTAATGTACATACGTATTATGTACCTATTTGTAAGTATGTATTGTGTGCAAAAAAAAAAAAATTAAAATTAAGTTTGAATAATCTCAAATAGAGAGATTTGAGGAACAAAAAAAAATGAAATTGTTGGTCATCAAAAAATGTTAATTAACACATTGCATAAATTACATGAACATTGTTTTCAAAGTCATGGAGCCAAAAGCCCGTTGAGTGAAATTAATAATAATAATAATAAAATACTCTCCAAATATTATTGAATAAAGGAATAATGAACAATAATAACACAAAAGCTGTTCCATCTCCTCTCAACGAAATTTATAGGGTCAACAAATTAATTTATACTCAAGTTCTTCATATGGAATCTATATAAATATTGCAGAGATGAGATGAGCGGGGCGCTTTTTAATGAGTAAAACGTGAAACGCTTCACTTTTTCATTGTAAAAACCATTTAAAAAAAATTGAAACGGGGACTTTGACAGAAAGCAAATTCAGTAACACTTTATAGTCAATTAATTTAATGATTAAACATTCTATTGTTAATTAATTACATGCTGATTAATTATAATTATTAATAATGAATAACGATATGAATTAATGGCGGCAGTTAATAAATTACATAATTTATTGTTACAAATGTTCTAACTCGCATTGCAAGTTAATGTCAGTGGTACAATTATAAAATTTTAGGGGCAAACCAAAAATCAACAGTTAATTCATGTAATAAACTATAGCATGTAAATATATTTGAGTAATTGTAAGTGTATAATTCACACGGTACACGTAATACGTCTGAACGTAGATTTTTCCATGTTATGAAAGAATTTTTAATTTCCCAAAGATGAGATTTGTGTAAGGACATGAGCATCAAATTTTAACCTTCCTAAAAATTAAAAAGATATTTATACCTTAAAGAAAACATTTTTTTTTTTATTTTTCGGAAAATATCCTGCGTCGAACAATCACAACGTTTCATCAACCAGACTAAAATCCTACAGATAAGAAATAGGACGTGACAAAAAATATTGTTCTCTATTAATAGTATACAAAAACGTAAACGTAAATATATCACACGAAAGACTCACTAGCTATTAGGTACAAGTGGTAAAATTAATGTTAGTAAATGAAGAAATTTTAAATAAATAAATTAGCAATTAGACACGTAATTAATAATAATACATATGTATGTATAACAATTAATTATTATTGTATAATGATAATAAATTAATGTTGGTAAACAAATGTCACTAAATAAATTAACAATGTACACACAGTGAAATTAAATTATGTTAATTAGTACCAATTTCCTTGGAATAATTACAAAAGCTACTACAAGCATGGTTCCTTTTTTAAGTGTCAATATTTTGTCATTTAGAATTAAATTCAAATATATATTTGCGGGGAAAGGGAATGGTAAAACAACGAATAAATAGTTATGGAGTGTATGAAGTTTTATTAAATTTAATTAAATAAAAATGGTATTGTATTGCGGATTCAGTATAGTTAAGGAGACATATTTAATATATAAATTATGTGCAGAGTATCCACGTATTTGATCGAATCACAAGCTTAAACATGGTATAAATCTCAATTTTTTCATATTTATGCAGATTATAATTTAAACCTTCATTTATCCTACACATTTACATCATTTATTCTTTTAAAGCTACATTAAAATATTTATAAGTTCAATATGAGTAAAATTTAAACATGTTCCTCTAATAATGGTAAGAGTATTGTTCCGAACTGCTTTAACCCAAAAAATTATAAAAAAAACAAAATGACTGGTTTGCATAATTATTATACATTATAATTACGTTATACTTCAGCATTTTATTTTTGCACAATAATGTATTAAATTATTTATATAAATTATTTTTAGGCCCAAGTATTTTAGTCGCTACTACAAAATTTGTACATGTCGAAAGGCTCCCATCTAGCGGTAAGAAATTGCATGTGAAAGCCCAATCCCGATTTTACCAATAATGTATCGAGATGTCCGAATTAAACCGGATTTTTTCGTTCCTTTTGGAAACAATTTGAGGGTGACGCGAATTATTGGCGAATTCCGCAAGAAAAAACGTACGGATTTATTAAAAAAAATAGGCGTAGTATTTAATTACATAATATCAATAACAAAATAAAAACCTTACAATTACACAATTTTTTTCGGATTCAAATTAGCTTTGGGGGCTTATTGCGAATTGCGTAGTTAGGTACGAGATATGTGTATTTTCGGTGGGGGAAAAATAGCCCGTGTAAGCATTAAGTATACTTACTAATTATTAATTACAGAATAAATTGTTAAAAAAAATGAATCAATACCTGTTTTACCTGCAATATCTTCAATGTTGTACGACGAAAAAAAAAATGGAATAATAAAATACAAATTATGGATTTCATACGAAGTCAGTGTTTTTAATTTTTAAATTCATATTATTTTCATATTTTCTATACTTTTCGTACAAAATAACACGATTACAAAATCCTTTTCGGCAATGGTAAAAAATGGAGTAGGTACACATTTTGGGGAAATTGTTAGGTGTCAGATTTCATTTATGGGGCATTGTGATACCTTTCTTGAGGTCAAAGACCGAGCAACCTTGCTTAATTTTTTTTTAAATCGTTAGTAAATATTTATCAGACCATAAATTGTCTGGTAAATAATCATTATCATACCGGCTAAAGCTCGGCTAAAAACCAGGAAAATTAACCGCCAGTCAATGAAATGCAATTAGAACTGTTTATTCATTTTAAAACGTCGTTTATTTTGACCTTGCGTTTCCTCGTTAAACGTTCAAATGATTTCAAACTGAATTTTTTTTCATATAATCATGTACACATTTTAATATTCTAGAAACATTCGTAGTTTTTTAATGCATTTATTACGTTATTATTTAACTACACGTAATTTTTTAATCAAACCTGGTCTGCATACTACTAATATCAAATATGAGTCACAGACGTTTTGCATTTATTTATGCATTCAAAATTTATTTTGAAGATCCTTAAATTAACTGCAGTAAAGGAAAAATAAACTGTTCGAGCATTTTTCAGTAAACAATCAATCAAAAAATTGATAACAAGATTTGTCCACTGTGGTTTCTCCCTAAAATATGAACATTAAATGCCCAGTGCCATGGAACGAAATACTATGATTTTTTTGGCAGGGCTGGGCGAAATTGTTAAATTCCTCCAAAATTATTTCAAACATGATTTACCAAACTCGCCGTTAAATCTGAGGCTAGAAGCATCTTCTATTTTAATTTTGCCCCTGGAGATTAAAGCAAAAAAATTAATTGTGTCCAAAATGCCAAAATTACAATTTTTGAACTTGGCCCAGAAAAAACATTTTAGCTTTGCCAATAATTGCCGGGTCCAATTGATTTTTTTCTCTGTAGCCACAATAAAATTATTTCTCAACAAAAAAATACAATTGTCACCTTAAATGATTCTAAAATATGTGTGGATTAATTGGCAAAACTAAAGAAAGACAATGAGGAAAATTATATTATCTGTAGTATTTATTCATTTTGAGCATGAAATCTCTGCAGGATCCTGCAATTATATTTGGAAATAAAACGTTTGTTTTTATTATTAATTTGCAGGGACAAGCAACTGTCATTTCTAGGCAAAAATGAAAAAACCTTGCATTTTTAGGGCATAATTTTTGTTTTTTGAAAAGCGCGCTAGTTTTGGCTTGCTCTGCATTTATATTTTAATAGTGCAATTTTCCAGTGATTCTGGCTGGCCTTGGAAAATCTCTCTGTGTATTAACAGCAACAGCTGTCAGTGGCCGACGTCAGTTATCAAGTGTCTTTTTATTAATCAGTCCGGCTTTTTCAAGTTTTCACTTTAATAAAAAGGATTATTACATGCGACAAAACACGCATATATTTAATGTTCGTTAAATAATTACAAAGTGCTCCAGATTTGTATGGCTTTGTATCATGTTGATCGAGAGATTTTTTAAAGTGATTCATCGGAATTCCATGGAGTTTGACGAGAAAATTTGGACAATTTAGCTCATTGTTTTCTTCGAGAGGTTTTTAACCCTTCATCATTGGGAACCCACAGTTTGGCGGAGTGCAGAGGATTCTATGTAATTGAGGCTCTTCAAACACTTTAATCAGCAATAAACAAGAAAAACGGTAATGTTAAAGGAGATTACGAAAATCGACAATCTGGTAACGTGCCAACGTTTTTGGAGATTGCAACTTTTACATTGTCATCGATGGACTTGCGTCACCGTCGCAGGTGAGTCATTTTACTGCATCAAACAAATAACAATAAAGAACAAATAATAATTAATTCCGTGATTGAATTTGATGATTATTTTCAAGGCACGTTTTGTGTTTAATTTTTGATCAAATGTAACATTTTTGGGTTTTACGCAGAAAATAAAGGTCCAAAATCAACTGAGTGGATCATCATCTAGTAACCGGAGATCAGCATCAGCTTATCCCTTTTGTGATCCAGATTTTCCTGAACATTTTTCTTAGTTATTTTGTCAGATTCACCGTTGGATTAGTTTGACCTTTGATCAAATAAAATGAGCCGCAGGTAATGATTACGTTCTATCAATAAAGATGTTTGATTTAATACGTTTTAGGGCAAAAAACTAGGAAGTTGTGATGGCTAAATTGTTAACAAAAATACTATTTCCGGGGAATGTGAAAGGGTACATATGGGACA
>JAQGBT010006963.1:0-11655 GCA_034698585.1 Disparrhopalites patrizii | reverse complement strand
CTCCAACTTGGAAATCGCATAGCCCACGAATGAAAAAAGTTCAACGTGTGTGAGAGAGACTAGTATAGGTAAAATTACGATAAACATAATTACAGAGGGTTGAGAAATAAAAGAGGGAGGCAAGGGTAAACTATACAGGAGGTGCAGGGAAGAAGAACGAAGCAAATAAACCCCCGCATGATTATTACACGGTTACGCGGAAATGGATATTGGGCATTAGGTAATAGGTCCATGTGTATTCTTGTGTGAAACTTCTCGTTCAGACTGATGATAATGTTGGTGATGATGCCGATGATGATGATGATGACTCGGAGCAGGGAAAATAACATTGTCTTCCTGGTGGAAGAGTAGAAAAAGCAGAGCACAATGTATGTTGTACTATTGTTGGGGCTGTTCGTACACGAAGGACAGAGAAAGGGAAGAAGCTTTTTTTCCAGGATATTTTTTTTCCTGTGTGCCAATTTCCGCGGAAAAACGGAGGGGTGTGCGGATTGAGAAGAATGTGATGAACTATCTGTGTAGGGTAGCAAGGCAGAAGCCGTAGTAAGAAGTTATAGTAGAAGCCGGGGTAATTTTGTGATGGTACTTGAAGAGGTTTTCGAGTAATTGTAGGAGAAGGAGTGGAGTGTAGAATTGTTTCATATACATACGTGCATACTAGAGAGAGAGAAATATTGGGTGAAAATACGGGAGAAAGCGCTGAGAGAGAAAAAATATCGCTGGTGATAGCAGGCATACTTGCAGACAATTGGGTCGAGTGGGTGCATTTAATGTAGTATTGCAAGAGTTTATATGCATATACATATGTGATATGAACCTCCCTTTCCCTCCTATCATTCCTCCATTAGTATGCATAACTTGGTGAAAGTAACAATGTGGAGTTGGGTGCAATTATGAGCACTTCTACTCCTATGTGCTCCCATGCTGTATGCACGGCTATTGTGTGAACTATTTTGGGTGTGGAGTTATTACTTCTATTATTGTTATGAGTACTTACTCCCACATAGATAGCATTACATACCGAGGTCACATCTCTGTGCTGGGATAAATGCTGTGGGGTGAGGAGGAAAGGAGGAAGATGTGTCTGAGAGAGGAAGTCAGAGGGAGAATGAAAGAGAGGGAAGAGTCAAGCATATGAGAATACAAAAGTCCACCACTACGTGATGTGGATGGGAACATGAGTTTATTTTCCCTCGCTTACACATGGTATGTAATGATAACTTTCCCATTGACTTTCATCCTTTCTCCACTCTCACATAGTGCTACGCCTTTCCCTCAATTTCTCACATTTTCCTCTTCCTCTGATCAATTCCGTGTCTCATTTCCAACTATTTTATCTCCTCCAGATCTCCCTGAAATTATTTTTCGTTTCTTGTATCGTTTTTCTCCCTATTTATTTGTATATCCCCTCCTTTTCAGTTTAACCATTTTCTTCTTTCTCTTCCTCGCTTTTGTATCTTTTTTCTTCCTAATTTCCTATTTCTCTTTTTGTCTCTTCTCAAATTTCTTGTTTCCCCCCGTCCTATTTATCTTTCAGTTTGCTTCCATTTCTTCCTACTTTTTCCTCTGCGTGTTCCTCTCTATCTCTTTCCCCATCTCGTTCTTCTGCTCTCTGTCTGCATCTTTCCCACTATGTATTTTCCCTTTCTATTTCCCCCATATCTTCGTTCCGAGTGTTTCGATGTGTCTCTGGCGAATTGATCTTATTTTTCTTTTAAAGCTTGAATTATCTATACTTTTTAATTTTTTAGATGCTCTTCTTTTCTCTGTGGTTAGTTTATTTCAGTCTCATTATGTTCTTCTTTGGCGTTAATTTTCTCTGCTCTAATTTTTGTATCTACCCTGCATTTGCAAGCGTCTTTCCCCTCAAACATTCCCTATGGGTTACTTTCGCTCCGGTTACATGTACTCAATATGTTGACCTTCACTTTGTAGTTGTTTGTTTTTTCTGACATTGTTTTTGGTGTAGTCCTTTTGAACCCATTTCCTTTTGCTGGATCATGTATGATGTTTATCTGCATTTGAATTTCTCCTCCTATGTCCCTTGATCTTTCCTCTTTGCCAATATGAAATATGGTACTTTTTGCCTTTGGTAACTATAGTAACTAATTTTCTATACTGGGGTTCGCTTACGTTTTCCCCTTGCTTGGAATTACATTTATGTTGGCGGGGGCTTCCTTCCAGCTTTGCCTTCGTACTCCATGAAATTATTGTTTCCGCGGGACTCCTGCTATACCATCTTCAAACGTTTCTCTCGGCTTTGACCTCTCCACCACGGTGTTTTTGGTGGTATTCACTTATTATTACATTATTGCTTTATCCTTGTTCCCTTTGTGTGTGTCTCTCTCAGTTGTATGGAAGATGTAAGTCTCATTACCTTGCCCCTTCCCTTTGTAAGCACTTTGTGTGTATGTGGCTGCACAATTCACAAGTTCTTTAACTAAGACGCACCTCGCAACACTCCGCCTACGACTATTATTGTATGTATAGAGAGAATTTTTTGCCCCAAGTATGTTTGTTGCTGACAATGGGAGTCAAATATATCTACTAATATATTTATGTATACATAAATACACGTATGCGCTTCTAACATTTTGCTCTTTAAACGAGTAATCCTCCCATTGATTGGTTGAGTTGTCCCAATTTTTTCGCATTGTTTTTTACATGGAAATAGCTACATACGACCCGATATTTCCACGGTCTACCTCGAAGTTTCCCGTATGTCAAGAATCTCAAAAAAGCATACGTAACCATTTAGATAGTCGTTCTACATAAGAAATGGTGCAAAAAATCCGTCGTTGAAATGACCCCCTGACTCCCACAGGGGGTCAAAGTACTGTAGGATTTAGGGTTAAAATAAAATGAAAAGACAGGATTTCAGGAGGAAAACTAAGTAATTGTTGTTTTATTGAAGTCGAAGCTAGGAATGAGATGACGAGCAGGAAGCAAGTCAGAGTTAATGCCATAAGCATTAACTAATTGTTGATAATGTGTTGAGTCTGCAATCTCAACACATAGGTAATAATAGTAGTAGTCCCGGGCAACCAGATAATAGAAGACGAAGTCTGTCAGTACATATTTCCTTCTCTGACGAATTTTCGGCTATAGCTCCGGTTCTTACCGCCGGCTTTGGCTGAAATTTGAATTACGGTCGGTTGAACCGATTTAACGGAATCCATGTAGAGGAAAATCCAAAATTCATATTTTTCAAAATTTTGAAAATGTCAAAAAAAAAAAATCGAAATCAACTTTTCCCGACTGAAATCACTTAAAAACATTCTATCGCCAGAATTATTGGTATCATGTTATTGCTATGTTCTATCAATGGCATGAATTTATTCATCAATATGGCCACTCCATGCCCCCCCCACAAGGAGTCGAAGTATGTCTTTCTCTGACGAGTTTTCGGCCCTATTTTCGGTTTTTACTGTCCGATTTCACCGAAGTCTAAAATACGGTTGTTTGAACAGATTTAGCCGAGGTAAATTTGAGGAAAATCCAAAATTCGAAAAATTAAAAAAAAC
This sequence comes from Disparrhopalites patrizii, assembly GCA_034698585.1. Taxonomy (NCBI): domain Eukaryota; kingdom Metazoa; phylum Arthropoda; class Collembola; order Symphypleona; family Sminthuridae; genus Disparrhopalites; species Disparrhopalites patrizii. The sequence continues at coordinate 8,131 of JAQGBT010006963.1, read as the reverse complement.
ATGTTTTTTAAAGTCCTTCCTACACCTTTCCCATCCATCTTTCCTTTTTCCCCTTACGACAAATTTCAGCCAAATCGGGCGGTAAGAATCGGAGCTATGGCCAAAAATTCGTCGGAGAAAGACATACTTTGACCCCCAGTGGAGGTCAGGAGGTCATTTGAACGACGGATTTTTTGCACCATTGTTTATGTAGAACGACTATCTAAATGATTACGTATGCTTTTTTGAGATTCTTTACATACAGGAAACTTGGAGGTCGACCGTGGAAATATCGGCTCATACTTATTTGACATTCATTTCCATAACCGCCGCAGTAACATACTTGCATTAGCTTCTACCATCATAGCCTTTGCATAGTAGTCGCTTATGGCTACTGGGAGTCTGATGGATGTCACGTATCTATTTTGCATACATGCATAATTATAACATGTACATATGTCGAGAGTGAAATCCAAAATCTGACAGCCAAACCATAATACAAAAACTGACCATCCTTGTTCTGCGTACACTTTCTTATAAACGTAAACGCGAAGACGGCCATTTTTTGTAGTTGGGCTTACTGGATGTGGTCAGAATTTGTACTTCACTCTTGATATGCTTTTACATAAATATGTATACATTAAAGATGTACGTGCAGATTCGTAATCATCTCGCTGATCCGAGTTAATAAGCCCCCATTTTAATTGGTCATCCCAAAGAAAGTAATTCACACAGCTAATACCTTTGAACCTTGGCGTAGCTGGCTTAGCATTAGTATTTAAATGTTCCTGGTTTGCCGTCATTTTGCTGGGCTTTTTGGCTGCCGGTTAAATTCCATAGGGCTCGTTCTGTATGCATCCACTGTTTTTTACTTCTCTTTCAGCTTAATTGTTATACCTACATATATGTATATATGCATATTACTGGCTTAGTTACTTATATTATGCAATTCGATATGAACATCCCATTATTGTTTTGAATGATACCTGCATTTAGACATAATTTGTAATTTTAACTGGAAAACAATATTGAAGTTCATTGTAAATTCATACGAGCCATCTGAGCACACGGTTGACCATTTTAATAAGGGTAGAATGGCTATACAAAAATAGTGGCAGAATTTTTTTTATGTGAGCAAAAAATGTGAATCATTAATGCCTTTTTTACCGGAATTAGAATTGGACAAGGTGAAAGATAAAAAAAACACTTTGCTTTCTCGTCTTTTGTGGAGAGGAGCAGTGTTTCATTTACTCCGCATGCCTTCCCATGAACTCCAAATGTCCTATTTCGTACCCACAACTCACTCCGCTTTTCTAATGTAAACTGTGAGCTAACACGCAGCCTGTTTGAGTCTTAACAAGGTATTTTCCCTCTTTCAACCCTCATTCTCTGCCTTGTTTTCTTACTCTTTCAATCTCACTGTTTCCATCAATTTCGCCACCCTGAATTGTCTCTCTTTTCATCGCTCTTACTCTCTATCTCCTATGGCTTTCTCTCTCTTTCTCGCTATCTCTATGGTCTCTATATTTAATTTTCTCCATACTTTCTCCTCACTTTCCAAGCTCTTACAATTTCCTTCTTTTCTGCCCTCTTCTTCCTCCACGCTCAACACGCATTTTCACTCCCTCCTTTCGATTCTCCAGCCTTCTCCATATAATAAGGTATTGAAGGCTAATCTGGCCCCCGATCTTCCTTTTTTTCGGAGTGTCACTTTCTCGCACTCCCGTACAACATTTAGCCTGGATGTCAAGGACTGCTTTCTCCCCCTCTCATTCCGTACACATTCCCATCAGCACTCACTCTCTTTTTCAGTCAACTCCCTTCTCCCCTCTCTCTCCATCCCTTCTAGTAAATGCTGACCATGGTATATATGCATGACTCTAATTCTTCCTATGTATTAGCAATGCCTCCCCAAACATTTTTTTCTCATCCATCTTCTGCACTTGTTTGGGGGATGATTCTGAACCAATAAGTGCATTCGTATATGTATCTACTTAAATGTATGCATATATACATACATACCCATGTGAGTACATATACATACATACATGGTTTTTAGAAACGGAGAAGGCAATGATTGTACATTTATCTTTCCATAGGGAAAGAACCTTGGGAATAAACGCTGCATGTATCAATAATTTCTCCTTGATTCCATTCAGAGGAGGAATTTATTTCGGAAGCTCTCTCCCTCTCCGCCAGTGCAGGGGCATATTTTCGTAATTGAATTGTTTTTGTTCTGGGAGAACTTCTTTGTCTTATAGTATAGATATGTTACTCATGGGGGAGAAAAAAAGACGATACAGATTTCAGGGCTTCCTCATCCCCACATTCTCCTTCCAATTAAGAAGAAGAGCGTGTGAACGAGGTGGAGAATGAGGGGGAGAGAGAGAGAGGGTGGGAAAATGTAATTTAAAAAAGTGTCGTGCCTCTGAAATATTAGCTTTTTTCTCTGAGAAGGTACGCAGGGATAAGGGAATGAAGCATTGTGGTGAAAAAAGAATTTGAGGCTCTGCAATGAGATTTTGGAAGACTACATTAACGGAGGGGGAAAGAGAAAGCGAATGAAAATGGAGAGAAAGGTCGGGAAAAAAAGCAGGCAGACATACATACTTTGGAAGATTTCTCCCACGTTTCCTCGATCCTCCTTCCAAAAATGAAGCTTGAGCTCTGAGACTCTCAAATTGATCTACATGTTAAACCTTGGAATGAGACATGTTTGCCCATGTGTGTACTGTAAATCCTGTAACTTAATCACTGGGAATCTCCCTGGCGTTTATGCTCCTCCAACTCTTCCTTTCCCAGCCTGCAGACGCCACTCCTGCTTCTAGAATTCCTGCTCTTGAAGGCATAGCCATTTGATTGCCGTCGCTAGGGTAACTCCAGTTCTTATAAGTACGAATCTATATATGAAAGGTGTAGTTCCAAAACTGTTTAAGTCCATTTTTTTCGAAATTGTTTTAATTCCATGGAAAGACATGTAGTTAGCATTGCCATTATTTTCCCCCGGGTCAAAGGCCACATCTAGAACCCGAAAATCAATGCTCAAAATCGATTCAGTTCCAAAATGGAACAAGTTCACCAGCGTTATAGTTCCAAAACGGAACAAGTCCATACAACCCTGCATAAACCATGCATCAATACTAAATGCAAACGGTTTACTGGTTAATTTTTCCGCTCCTCTCGTGTACTCGTCCCAATTGTCTTCTTCCTTTCGTCTCTTTCTTCTGTCTCGCTATTTTCGTCTCTCCTCCTTTTCTGGCTCGCCTTCCTGTCTCACTCATTTTATTTGTTCTTCCTGCCCCTCTCTTTTTGTCTTTCTCCCTTGTGTTTCGCTCTTCTATCTCTCTCCCTCCTCTCGCATTCTTTTGTAGGTCTTCCTTGTCTTGCTCCTTTGTCTCTACCTTGTCTCTCTCTTCCTTATCTCGATCTTTTGTCTCGCTTGTCTCTCTCTTCCTTGTCTCGCTCTATTGTCCCTCTTCCTTGTCTCGCTCTTTTTGTTTCTTCCTCTACTCGTTCTGCAGATTCTGCCCAATGATGGACTGACAAAATAAAACTAAAACCAGGTGACAAAAGAGGGACTGTGATACAAAAGAGAGAAAGAGGGAAAATCGGCGAGACAGAAAAGAGAGTGCGAGACAAAATTTGGAGACAAAAAACCGAGAAAAAAGTACAGGAATGAATAGAGCGAGAAAAAATAGAGGGTTAATAGCATAAATGATGAGGGAGAAGGAGAAAAAAGGGAGAGAGACGAAACGGGGAAGGAAGGGAGAGTGTCAAAAAGAGCGAGAGACAGAAATATTAAACGAGAGATATAGCAAGGGTGAAGTGAGACAAAAAAGGCGAGAAATTCACTCTTGAATTAAGTTTTTCTTACCATTTTAACATTTCAGTTCCAAAACGGTCTAAGTCCATTGTATGCGCGATATAAATACCGCGCTAATGAGGTAATGCTTGGTGATGGATATCGTGTAGTTTGCAGGATAGTCTGTCTAACATTGGTCAATTATTGTATGTCATAAAATTTCAGAGTTTTACCAATGATAGATTTAGGTATATCGGTTTTTTGCAGTTCCTGTAAAATTTACCAAAGTGGACTTATACCGTTTTGGAGCTATACCCTTCATATGCACATCCAATTTATTATATGTGGCACTTCAGCAATTTCTCAGGATTTGTCCTAGTTTCCGGTGTGTTACTGATCCGCGTCATACAATTGGGTATAGCGACCATGTCATAGTGTAGTAATTGTGTCCAATCTTTCTGAGTAATTGAATAAATGAAAATGAATAATGCTGTTTGACCTCACGTAATAAATAAACTATAGTTTTACATGTAGGTATACTGATATTTTAGACAGTCAGTCATTTTTATGCTATCTGAATGTGTCATCCAATCTCACATGTACAACTTACTGTATCCTTAATTCGGACGGTGGATCTCCTTGATGTCACTTCTTTTCAGTTAATCTTCATATAAACATCTTTTCCCAAAATTTTGCTTCTTTTTTAGCCTTTATTAGTGCCTTCCCATTTCTAGTTCATTTTTCTCTCTCCTTCATCTCTCACTCTTATAGTAATTGTACCTATTGATGTGAGAGAGTGGATTATGTGAATTGGTGCAGAATCGGGGCACTGAGAGACTGTAGAAGCTACAGTGCTATGCTGTTAAAAATTCCTCTCTTATTTAATTCCACTAAAAATAACTTAACCACACTACCTTCAAAATAAAAAAGACCTTTGTAGAATAAACTCCTGTCCATTTTATACACAGTTAAGACAGGGATAAATAAATCAATCCACGAGTCACAATTAAAATAAGATACAAATAATCATACATAAAATGTAGTTAAGCCATACTGGACAAAGGGTCAGCAGTGGACAGAGAACAGAAACACACATACCTAGATAAAATAAGTCAAAATGCAGCATCCATTTACATACATTACACAATGCTCATTCTTTTACAAATAAGTTCAACCTCAACACTTTTTTGTCAATTCTCCATAATTTTTGTCTCTCCGTTCTCTCTTGATGCTTTTCTTTCTTACATATTTTCTCTCTTACCATTTGTCTGCCCTTTCTTGTTCACACGTCTCTCTTTGTTTTTTCTCTCATAGCTTTTCTCTGAACTTTCTTTCTTACTTATTTCCCTTCTTTCCTATCTCTCTCTTTGTTTTATTTTATTTTATCACCTTGTTTTGTTCTCTATTTTCGCTCCTTGATTTCTCCCTCTCCAATATCTCTCTGTTGTTTTCACTCTCTCTATTTTATCTCTTTCCTCTCCTGCGCTAACTTTCTAATTTGTACTCTTTCCGTAGACATTTCATTTCCTTCCAATGTTTTGCCATATGATTTCTCTCTATCTTTCTCTCTCTCTCTAATGGAAATTCGGTGCCGAATAAAATGAAATTCTGTGGCTCATACATATTATTATTTTTCTGTTGGTGCGTTTTCTCTTCTCTTCTCTCACAAAGTCTTGGAAAACAAACAAAAGTATAATAATCTCAAATCTGATGGTGAGGATGTTGGAATTGTTGATGATGATCGTAGTAGCAGTTTCCAGAAGAAAAATTGCGTTGCCTTGCACGTACAAACGAGGAGAAGCGGAGGTCTGGGATCGTGATTGAAAAGCGAGAACAAAGTTTTTAAGAGAATGAAAATAGAGAGAAGGACTGTGCGGGTGGACGAATGCATAAAGAGAGAAAAAACCGGGGTGGATCCATGATAGAAAAGATGGTGAAAGCTTTACTATGCGAAAGTCAAAGGCCGTAAACAAATCTCAAGTTTGTTCGACTCCCGTTTTTTCTTTTTTTCTCGGTAATACTTCTTTCCTGGAATTCTTTGTGGATGTTTTGGTGGAAATTGAGGGAAAGAAAGTGAAAGAGAGGACGATGGAGGGAAAGCTAAAGAGAGAGAAAAAAGAGAAAAAGAATGTCCAGATAGTGAGACACTTTTATTGCTGTCAGTGAACCTTGTAGACCATGGTACGCACACAGATGGAGTTTAATCTATGTATTGTTTTAAACGATCAGAGTGATAAAAAAGGGTCGAGCGACCTTAATTCTAAATCTATTGTAAGTTCTCTTCCTCTTCTACATACATGCACACTTCCCGGCTTCCTTCTAGTAGTGGCTGCTTTCTTTTCCCGGCAAGTGCAGGAGGGACATTTCCTTTCGCATTCTTCAAACCAACCAACCCTTCCAATGTTTTTCTCACTATCCTTTATCTATTAGAGATTTCTCTACTGTCTTTTCTTGTATCTTCCTCCCTTTTATTGCTTATCTTCATTTCTCTTTTCCCTTCTACGTTTCCCTAGCGTTTTCTTTCTTTCTCTTGATATTCCGGTGTAACTCCCTGCCTATACTTTTATCTTTCTGCCCCTCTGCTTTCTCTTTTACTTTTGTCCTTTCTTTGTGTCACTTTCTCCATCACTCGTTCTATCTTGTGGATTCTCCTTTTTTTTATTTCTGACTCTTCCCAGTCCTTCCCAGTCTTCACCCTACCTTGTTTTCTTCGCCTCTATTTCCGCACTAATTGTAAGTTCTCAATTCTTTCCATGCGCAGTTTCAAGACAATCTGGGGGGAAGTAGAGGATTTTGTTGGGATTTAACAGAACATTTATGTGAGCCGTCCCCTCCTTACCCATGCCCTTTGCTGGTCCCATCTTCCCCTTCAGGATAAAGAGTTTTTTTGCTTTCTGTACTCCCTTTCCTATATTCCGTTTTCTTTATTTATTACCTTACTTTGTTTTACCACACAAAAGTAAACACAATGGCCTTTGTTTTCTAATTGTTATTTACACTTCCGCGTAGCCCAGCTTGACTAATTTATTCACGGCCAAAGGTATAACTAAGGATTTTCTTGGTTTATTTTTTGTATGTGAAGCATTGTTTTCTCAGGTAATGGCAATCCTTTTACATAGTACGCTTTTGGTCTCCTTTGTTATTGTGTATTTTTAAGTTTGTTCTGCTTTATTTTTATTTTATTAATATTTTTTTAAGCTTATATACTGACGATTCTCTGCACAGAAGAATGACAAAAGCAGTTCATTCTTTTGTAGTGCTTTTTGAAGAATTATGACGACAATTAAGAAGTTATAAAACAGGAGGTCCATGTATTTTATGTTGGTTTACTCGCCACCTAAAACAAAGGCTCTGACAACATTTGTATATATTCAGTATTTGTTTTATCAAGTCTACAAGAGCCAGAGAAAGATTATATCCAGAACTGGAAGAAATGTTTGTTTAAAAAACATCTACAAGAAAAGGTTCGCATTCCATAAATTCTTTGCAGCTGAAAGACAGGGCAAAGTACACTATCGAACAGTCAGTCTATGATGAGACTCAGGAGAAAATGCCCAGTTGTTAAAAAAGTAGCAAACCCGATAAAAGCTCTCTTCTACCGTGTAACGAATCCTTGTATCACTCTTTCCTTTGTAGGTCCAGTTTGATGGATCTGAAGTGATTGATAGAAAGTCAAAGGAGAGAGAAAAGAACAACCTAGAAAAGAGAGAGAGAGTAGTTTTAAAACATTCCTCCATGTAGGTGTGTGCCTCTCCACTTGGATGTAACTGACTAACGCTTAAACGTGGCATACTGTAAGTATATTGTGTAGTCTTCTTGTACCACAATGTTCACTTTATTTGACTTTGTATTCCATTGTATTCTGTCGGTTGAGAAGAGTTTTGTGAAAGAGGAGAATCTAAAGAGTAAAGGATGCTGCAGGTTTGTGAAAAATACAGGAATTGACCACAGTAGGTTCTGTTGTACATAGAAGATAAACATACATATGTACATTCATACGTATAGACACATTTCTATATACGGAGAAATATTGTGAACAAAAAAGTCCCCCACCACTGGAGCTCCACAACAAGCCTTCCTACTATACAGGGTGCGTTGGTGCTCTTAACTCTTTTTTTTATTGTATTTCAATTTCAATGTGATATATTAAAAGCCAAACACCGAAAAGTCAAACCATTATGCGCACAGAATTTTGAGTTCAAGTTTTGTTCTTACTACATTTCTGGCACGATCGGTTTTGATACTTCAAATGTAACTAAATTGTTTGAAGAGACATGCATATCCATTTTCCAGCATATAGAAATGCAGGTCCGGTCAAGAGAATCACCCTATCTACATTTCAGCAACTCC
>JAQGBT010006962.1:0-11656 GCA_034698585.1 Disparrhopalites patrizii | reverse complement strand
ACACTGTGTGGTAGGTAGAGTAATGCAAGAGAGTCCACCGATACATTAGCAAGATAGGGCTTGGGCAGTAGCCCACCCGGCGTGATGAGAAGTGATATCGTTTACCGGAAAACGGACTCCGCCGATGATCCACTCCGACATGACGGGTACATGCAAGTTGCACTGCACCATTATAGTGCAGTCGTGCGCCCACGCATATAGTCCCATCTGAAAATGTTTTATTTTAATATTTCTGTGATGGCTGTGAGGTAATCCTCATGCAGAGATTATTTGGGACCAATTATGAACATTATTATGTATATTCCATCAAAATCCCTGGTATTTATCTTAGGCATTGTTTGGACGTTTTCAAAAAAACAAACCCATGTTCCATTTGAAAAAACATTTGTTTCACGCAAAATTTTTCCAAATGTACCATTAAATGACTGGAATCATCCAAGTTATGGCAATTTTTCCGCGCTCAGTCCAAAATTGAGAATATTCTGTTACATTGATGTTTTAGTCACTATTTAATAGAACGTGTTTCTAATGTCTTTAATGACGAATTACGTAAAAACACTTCTGAACGAGTTTCATTGTAATCATATAATTGAATTAGTAATTCTGGCAATTGACTCCAAAAGGTTCGTGCGACACGTAATATGAAATTTCATGAGGCAAAACTATTTGTAAAAAATCGTGAAAAATTATCATTTGCAAATTGGTCAGTAGTTGCTTTCGTATCGTAATTGTTGAGATATTATTTAGTTTAAAAATGACCTGCTTGCTTTTTAGTTAAAACAAAAATTTCAAAAATTCTCATCTTAGAACTTGGCGTGGAAAATTTGTCCTTACTTGGATAATTCTAGCACGCTAGGAATAGAAATACGGGTGTAAATACACCAATGAAACACTTTAAAGGTGTCCGTAAAAATTTGGCGGATTAAAGTGTCAAATGTTTGACAGTCATTTTTAGAGCACATTGTTCTAGTTTCTAAGCTGAGTCGGTCGGTTCAGGTAAGTTTTGCGAAATAGGCCTAACAATTAAACTGGAAGTCGAGGGGTGCTATAAGGGCCATTTCCAGAGAAAGTTCTTGGATTATTAGGGCTTTGCAAATACTGAAAGGTCAAAAAGTGTATAAATAGGCAGCTACTATTTACCGAGGATGATTATCGTCGGTTTGGAAACGGGACGCGGAAAGTCCGGGCGATCCAACACCGAAAAAAGAGTCGGGTTATAAAGGGAACTTCTGGATTACTTCGGAGCATTCAACAAATGACCTCCGTTGTGAATCCACCGTCAAAATTTAAGGTTACCAAGCTAGCCGTATTGTACCCCATAACCGTAGGCAACATTCTACGCTAAAATCTCAAACCGAAAATGCTCAGAAAAACCCGGGTGCTTGTCTAACACATAAGCATGGCGCAAACCGCAAGTAGCACTCCCGGAAGCTCTGCTAGGCGCATCTTGTAGGTCCGCGATCGGATTTTGCTGTCAGCTTAACAAGGCACTTTCCTTCAGTGAATTTTACAAAAGGAAGGAACGTATTAATTACGAAATCGAAGGAATCGCCGGGAGTTCTTTCACCGTCATGATGGAGAAAGTTTGGCGTCAAAATAGTGGTCGTCGGGATTATCCCGGGCATATCAACCCTAAAGGTGAAGACTGTTCCACCGAATGTCAAAATTAACGCTTAATATAATATTGGGCACATTTTGAGACTCCTCGTTAGAGACGAAATCCCGGCACTGTAACGTCAGGACACCTCAAACTCTTTGTTCCACCATGACGCCGCTTTCTTGTACCTTGCTTAGTTTAATCATGCCTATGCCCTGGAGCTAAAGAATAAAATGGGAACAACCCGGATCGCAAATGAAGATATACCTGCCGAATCTCGAGATATATCACAAATGAATGTTTTGTGCTTAGGATACCTAAAAAAGATAATATTCGACACTAGGGTTTCTATAATAGGGGGCGCTAGGAACAATCGGAACCGACGTTGGGAACTAATCACCCCAAAAAAGTGTCCAGAGGTCATGAAATCATGAAACCTCCTCCTACCACCTAGTAGAGAATTAAACGGCGAACAAACTGAGAACCCTGAAACTATTCACAGACGTGTAGTACAACCAAATAATTAAATAGAAAAGTGTTTCAATGTTCTATTTACATCTTAATTACATATTAATTCATATTATATTATTATATAATATAAATATGTTATTATATATTAATAATTACATATTAATTCTGTAGAGTATGCTATACTAGATGCGCAATGAAAGAAAACACGCCTTGTTCGTTTTGGATGTGTGCAGGCATGAGCATAAAACGCTTTCTTCCGTGGATACGTCGCCAAAAAATTGATTTGGTCAAAAAATGTTTCTGCGCTTTTATTCAAATAACCGCTATTACTTTTGTCTAATCCTGGTCTAAACTCGGATTTATTTCATTATCACTTTCTTTCTATTTTTTGTTTCTCTATTGCTATACACTATAGATTTATTTTTCGTCTGCCTATTTTTCATCTCACACTTTACTCATGTAAATACTATTGTTAAAAAAGTGAAGGTTGATTCCCTTCAAACATGGAAGAATTCTATAAATTACTAACAAATAACGTACTTTCGATGACAACTCCATATTTGGACGGAACTTTTTTTACACATTCACCCATCCATGTAATGACCAAATGTGACCTTGGTTCGTGCCAGTTCGACCTACAAGCGGACAAAAAAAATTGAAATGTTGGACGGTCAGAAACATGCAAAGGATTACGTGCAAAGGTTGCAGTTGCAATGTTGCAAAGCGTTTTCTTACGATACCCATTTTCTCATGGGATTTAACATAGCTTGGACTCTGATTTAACACGGAAACTTCAATTTTTCATTTCGACCTATGTATTCGTTGTCAGTAACACCAACCGATGCTTGGGCTATAACTCGCAGGTCTTATATGATGTCGCTATCTCCAATTACATACATATATCTACTATTATCGTGTCTCGCTTTGCTTCCCGTATTTACGGTACATTTTCTTCCCTCTCTAGCCTCCCTTTTTTATCTCGCATTTTCTTCCCTCTCTAGTCTCTCTTTTATCTCGCATTTCGTTCCCTCTCTTGTCTCTCTTCTATCTTCATCTTAAATTTCCTTCCCTGTCTTGTCTCTTTTATCTCATTTTCTTCCCTCTTTTCTCACTTTTTAGGGCGCCCAGATTTTCCCTGCCTAAAAACAGGACCTTTTACTAAATTTGTGCGCAGGGCTGCGTGAAACGTGCTACACCCCCTTTAACTGCACTATATTTCTACCCAGCAGTACGTATGTATATCATGTAGGATCCCGATTGCAGTCATGTAGGATTGCGAATTTCATATCGGTTCTGGAAAACAAATTGCATTTCCACCAGACCAAGATTAACTTAGTTATAGAAGATTAAGCAGATAAATACGAAATATTTCATGTAAACTTTTACTGTGAATCTATAGTTACAAAAATGATGGTCAGATCCAGTGAGCATTGAAATTATGCTTATTTTCACGTGAAGTATAGACTTAGGAATACTTCAGAAAATCACCATTCAAAAGCAATCAAGATGGGTTTTTAAATAAACCGTTTGACACTCCAGTAAGTAGAAAGTTTTTTTGTTCCAAATTTACTTAAATGTATACGTTGGGCGAAAGCTGTGCCAAATGCGTTGGGCCAAAGCTGTGCCAAATGCGTTGGGCCAAAGCTGCGCATATTCTGCGTTGGAAATGAGCATCCACGGTTTTCCGGCATTTTCCCGCTAAATCCTGGCTCATATCCAGCGTGTTGTACTTGTAGGTGTGTTTCTTACCTTCAAAATGATTTGTTTATCAAAAAACACCGTGAAGCTTCTATCGCCTTTTTTTAGTCCAGAACGCCAATTAAAATGTGTACAGATTTATGTTGTTACATAAAATACGGTTTAATAAACGTGAACAAAACGAAGTCTCAAGACGTCTTGTCTTCTGCAATTCGTTAATATTGTCTAAAATTTTGCAGTGACAAGTAAATGGTGCCAGATTTTTTGTGCGCTTTGGGGTGAGACTTCCTTTGCTTTTTGATAATGGACACGTTATTCAGCTGGAATGTGTACCATTGTGAACCCAAACCCAATTTTGGTAAATCGTGTAATACTACCAAAAAACAGGGCCAAATAGTCTACCAGGTAGGACAGGATTTACACTCAAAAAACAGGACAGTCCTGGTAAAAACAGGGTATCTGGGAGCCCTAGCTCTGACCGAAACACGTGTATGAAATGTCCCTTGGATGCACAGTCCTAGACCCGTTTGTAGTGCATGGAGCTCAATCGGTTTTGCATTTCATTTTCATAATATTTGTGAAAGTCAGCTTCGTTCATGCTTTGTATCAAAACTGGAAGTTATGGCAAGCAATGCAACTTTGCGGAGCCAGTTGTGAATAAATTACTTCCCGATTGTAGTGATGGAAGATTTCAAAGTTGGATAGATTAGGTGACCGGAGCGAAAATCAATCTTTCCTGAGTGAAGTAAGAATCCTTTCTGACGCTAAGGTGTACGCTGTAGTAGTCTCCGTACATGGACGTAGTCTCCGTAGTTAGTTTAGTAGTTATAGTTACGTGAGACATTTTCTTCTAATTGCTGCTTGCTGTCCATCTTCAAACGTGTTTCATATTTCGCCCGATCGCTGCTCAGCTCGTATGAAATTATGCGAGAAATGACACCTGATTTGTCCACTATAACTTGCTGTGATTTTTGGAACCATATTTGGTGTCACAAAATTCTAGAACAACATAAGAATCTCTGTATGCGGGCAAAATATTGTATGGGGAATGAAGGGTGTTTCTGATGTTCTCATTTTTTAGCTATGAAAATTATGAGCACAAGAAAATTATTTCTACGGGGCATGGAACTTGCAAATTGTTGCGGCTGCAGAGAAAGAGCTGCAATATTAAATAAATTTGCGCTACACTATAACTTCAGAGTATAAGTCAAATATCCATTTTTGACAATATAATATAATATATAATATTATTCGGATTTATCGAATCACTTACACCTTATGCGACAGGGTTACAATACATATGATCTTTATTAAACACGCATCGATGTGAAGAACAAAAGCGAGAGATACTCATACATTTACTTCACTTTCATCTCGACGGGCAACAACTTACGGTACCGCTAACTCCGGAATTATTTGAAGAGCTCAATGCAGACTTCCCACTCAAGGATGAAAAACCACTTTGGTGAGACTGAAGACTCGTCATGGAACCTCTGGAAAAGGTAAAAAATCAATTAAGGTACATGAATTCACCCACTAATTGTACCAGCCTGCAGTAGGGCTTACTTTGTGTTCATCCAAGCAGTTCACAGACCCAAATCACCTCAAATCAACATGCATTTATACTTTGCGACAGTATTTTGTGGCGGTACTGCAGAACATGGACTGTTATTCAGTATTATAAAATATTAAAATACGTAAATATAAGCAGAAATAAAAATAACATAAACAGGGGAACATACTGGCTTATAGAGAAGATAAACGAGAGAAGAGGAAGATATACGAGCCTATACGGATTTCGAATTCACATTGGATTTTCATGAGGAGGCATAGAGATCGTATACGAGACACTAGATAGGCATAAATATTAGCTCCAAAATGGGTAGCATGCAAGATTGTAAAAAATAGTAACGGCAAAAACACGACTATATTTCAAGCGTTTTTCATGTTATGCACTAATTACAGTTCGGCTGATTACGAAAAACGTAGCAAAACATTTTTGTAATAGTTCATAATTTTATCATTCAAATAGGCCACAATTCTGGTTCCGGTACACTGTGCCAGATAACAATTAAATTTCAATATTTCAAACCAAGCCAAAGTAAAACGTTTGCTGTGCTTCATCGTGCTCATCCCATTTGTTATAATTAAAGTTGACGTACCGGTAATCAGCTGATTTGAGCACTTCATAATAATACATGACTCTGGCCTTCGCTGAAGACACTGAATCGTGTACGCAATTGTTGGCGCTAGGATTTCCCTCGTAGTATTTCCACTGTAGTACAAAATGACCCAGCTGATTTGTTACATGGGAACCCTATGCATAAACACAATTGTAGTTTTAGAACAGATTGTTTTCATGCATATGCTTAAGAGTCATACATTGTGATAGCCTCTTCTAAGGTAAAACTTCAGAACTTACTTTCACAGAAAATCACGTAATAAACTGTAATCTAGCTAATAAGTACTCAATACTTATTACGCTATTACTTGTACATTATGTATAGGCATATCGTATATAGTTACAAACAATATTTATATTATACATACATAGTATCTAAGTATAGTTGACTTCAAGATAAAAAATAACTGTAGAGATATTATGTACTTGACTATACAATATTATAGACAAAGGGCTTCAAACACGGGAAGGGGGGTGGGATTGGACCACGCCACTTTTTTAAGAGACTGGGCAAACTCCGGTTAATCAAACAATTAATCAATTTAATTACATAATACTTTTATTTAATTATTACAAAAATTATCAGGATCCCACTACTTTTTATTTGTGGTTTAAGCCGTAAAACAATCGTAAACATTGGAAAGAGATTAATAAAACATAATAAATAATAAAATAAATTAATAACATTAAATTAATTATACTCCAAAATTCGCGCCAGAATAAAATGTGTTAATTTTATGTCTGCGCAAAATTAAAGTCCTGCAAGAACGTAAACTTACTTGAACTGATTCTCCATCATGACAAATAAAGGGTGGTTCGATACGAAAGAAATCCAGCCCTTCTTTCCACGACTTATCAATAACAGATTTGTGATCTGACTCCGCTTGAATGGCCTGTGGAGTTATCGGAACACTAGGCGTGGATGGCGCTGGTGAGATGACATTTTTTGTAAAAAACACGGTGAAACAAACATTGTGCCGTAGCACGTCGAAATCCCACGTTATGACACTACCATGGTCTTCATTACATAACACGACTTCGTGAATCTAGCACAAAAGAAAGCTGGTTGTAGTAAAACCATTTAGTAAAACAATTAAGTCAACAAACGGAAATACATACAATTGTAAAATAGTAACAACAGTGAGACTTAGCTCCATTTTTCAACTGCGAGGGAACAATGTAAAACCGCAATATCAACTCGTAAAATAATGGTTTCAGAATACCTGTCCTTTACTGAGGGATACCGATCTGTAGATACTTTCATCCGACAAGGCAAGGCTCTCAAATACCTCTTCAGGCATATATGAAATCTTCGGTACTAAACCACCATCCGATATTTTTACCTAAAACAAAACGGTTCGAATCAACATTTACCAGAGGTAGAAATAATTTTTTGTATAAAACACGGTGGAACAAACATTGTGTCGTAGCACGTTGTGACGTAGCACAAATATTGGTTACTATATCCTACAGGTTTCGAATTCGAGTATCCGAGGGTACCCGACTAGCCACTAACGGCATGTCTGTTTTAAGTCTATGGAAATCAGTATGTATAATCTGTTAAGATTTGACAATCAAGCAATTACAAACGGCATTCATGACAGAAGAAGTAATATTCTTTGGAAAAATAGCCAGTAAGTCCAGCCGTGTATATGCATATCACAGGAACACCTATTATTATTATACATGTATATTAATTACTGTCATTCTCCTACTCCTAATGTTATTATATTGTACTACTAACCCAAGTTACCTTAGACATTTTTTTTGTTTGCTTTATTTACGTGTCAGTGGATGCAATACAAGTACTAACTCTAGTCGAGGACACAGCCGGTGATTATGATCAAGTAGAATATAGTTACCAGTCATAGGTAGGCCGAGTCGAAATATACAACGGAAGCATAATTAAGATTTACACTTACGTTATACCACGGTCATTAACGATAGATTTAGATAAGACTTTTGGAATGTGGGAAGCACATTACGTATCCTAAGGTTTTCGGGTAACAAATTCCAGGTATTTCTATTTACACAGTGAAAGTAAAAAAAAAAGTTTCAGCGATCTTATTTTTTAAGTGTGATTGTGCTACTTGTCAGGACCTATTTCGAATACTTTTAGTTAACAGAGAATTTAAATATTCAACATTGCGTCCCAAATGTATTAGAGCATACATAAATAAGGCCGAATAGTATTTTATGCGCTCAGAAATATTAATAATGTTGAAGTATTCATAAATATTATACAGATGACAAGGTTTCTTTCCTTTCCAGTTACCAGAAAAAAGTGGGAGTATTAACGAGTCTATAGCTTATCATTTACTATTTTTAAGTTACTTGGACATGTGTTACTCCATGCCAATATACAGTAGTCAATACGGGAAAAGACGAAAGAATTCAAAAGTAATTGTTTAGCAGCATCACTTAAAAGCGTCATAGGTTCGAGTTAAATACGTTAACTAGCCGTTAACACTCGAGTGTACGGTACCAAATGTGACCTATCTGCGCACACGAAAGAACCAATAAATAAAGATAATAAGAATAATGAAAATGAAGTAATTCTGTTACACTGTTCCACAACCCGTAATAAACACAACACCTGGGTAAAACCTTAAAACCTGTGAGGCTTTACCAAAAAGCGTATGGATTGGGTTCATATTATGTACTTCGATTAGGGTAGCATTTAGAATTTTGGATACAGCCTAGCTATCTCTTATGTACTGGAATTATAATTAGATGGTGAGTTACGGCTATCCAAAGTGGCTCGTGTCTATCCGTATTTTAATCATTTACATTCTGGAAATTCGAATTAAAATAATTATACAATACATATGTATAGTCCGGAATTTTTGTTACTATATAAAATTCATATCCTTAATCCTGTTACCGCACTGCAATCCAATTTATTTATTTTTAGTTGGCTTTTTATAGTTTACGGAATCACCAATTAGAAAAATGTATGCATTTTTATAGTAATATGTACACCTACTGTTTCATTAATCCAAAAATCGGACAGTTAATCCGCGATGCTTTCCAGCATAATCCACAAATGATGCCTCGCTGTGTGCAGTCAGTCACATAATGCATTATGGGTTACAGGTAATAAGGTAAGAATTATGTTACACCGATATTAACTGATAGAAGATATGCATCCACTTTTACCTTGCATGCGCCGCCCAGGAAATCTGGAATGTATTCCTCAGGGATGTAACCCGGAAGTCCACTTGCCACCTGACAATTACTCCCGCCGTAGAAAAAGAACTTCGAGCAAGTTCGATCATCTGTAATAGTTGTTAATATTTAATATAATGTATACATACATATATGAATTGTAGACGCAGATGACTAAACTAGTACACTGTACTCAACATTACATACGCGTGTGCAATTATATGCGTTCCAAATTATAGAGGTACTGATTACTGCACGTTGTTTGATTGGGCATTGTTACCCTAGTGCATTTTAGAATCAAATATTGTACACGACAGAGCTTAAGTGACGTAACGTACCAATAAATGTTCTCACTAACGTCCACAGGACAGGAAAAACACGCGGCGCTCGGATGATGAGTACCCTTCCCATCGTCTCTGGATAGTTAGCTTCAACTATCTCAATTATTCGTAATAGCACTCTGATTCCTGGACGCCATAAATGCCTCATATTCAGTCCCTCTAGATCTAGAAGCAGGGCCCAAGTTGTGACTGCGTGACCAGACTGAATAGTGGCTTCTTCAGTAAGTCTTAGCCCTTCTTCACAGACGTGTAAAGTTAATCGCAACAGCCCTTCTTCTCCAATAGATTTAATTAAGCCTGAAAAAAGAAAGATGTTATACATATATGTGACTGCAAGATAGATGCGTAGATGCTGAATAAATATTACACACAGTAAATGGGGATGATCCAACCCATCTCCGGAAAGCGTATTATGTACATGTACATATATTTAAAAAAAAAAGGAATATTAAAATACCTTTTACGTCCATCATTCCGAGGCGTAGAATGTACAAGGGTCTCCCATCTATGAAAAAATACAAAATACACAACTGTTACGAAAACATTGACTTATAGGTTGACCATTTCGTAAAAGTTTTGTTATGATTCTTTTTCTGCACTTATTTCAGCACGTAGTTAACTCTGGTACTTGTTTATTAATATCCGTGTTCAATAACACTGACCTTTGTCGTTGTAGTGCCAACCGCCAGGGAAAAAGTCCTTCACGACTTGTGGCATCTCGTACTCGGACAAAATTTTATCAACTTGATGTTTCTTTCGCCACGTCAGAGATTGCGATATAAGTTCTCGAGCTTTCTCCACGTTAAAATCTCCCGCTCGAAGAAATCTGAGTAACATAGCATCACTTGGAAGCTGCAAAAGCGATACACATTTAAGATTAAAATAATTTCAATTCCAAACGTAGTTCCTTCGTTGTGGGCATCTTGTGCTTTTCTGCAGCGAACGAAAGTTGAACGAATAAACACATGGCAACTTACATTTCCTCGTTGCAAATGATGCAACCAGGTTCGGAGTTGTATCAACTGTGACTCTTCCAACGGCGACAATATTCCCAAATACCGCTGGATGTAGTCAGCATCCAAACGGAACTTGTCGTCCTCTTCCGGAAATGAATCACAACGTATTAAAGGAACTATATTTTTATCTTCCGAAGATCCTGAGCGCTGCCGGCAGAGATGGGAATGTTGTGCCTTCAATCCCTGCACACCCAATCGCACATCTTCCATCGTTGACGATAATCGTCGATCTTCTTGGCAACTTTCACTTTCTTCGGTGTCTTCGGAATTTCTTTTAGCATCTTTTCTACAGAAGATTGACGTTAACAGTTTATTAATACAATTATAGCAGAACAAAATGGTAAAATGTGAGATAATTGCAATACGAATAAAAAGAAAAATTTGACGGATCTCTGTAAATTAAATACGTGATTGATACTTCAATGAACTTTGTAGCGTCATTGGAGGTTAATTTCAGGCTAAGGAATTAATAGCCCTGGGAGAAAGTTGCCAAGTTGAAGCACACAAGGATTCATTTAGGTACGCTATCAAGGTATCATAAGAAGCCAAGCACGGGTCAGAATCTATTCTTGTCCTTGAAACTATCCAGGCACTATTATACTGCATCTACTCCTACATTTAAGCCCAACAAAATGTGATTGCTAACCTCGCCGGCTGAGTTTCATCCACACTTCCAACATCATTTGAGTTGGCGTGTTGTTCTTCCCACGGTGGGATGTGAGCAATACCCTCTTGTTTTAGTTGATCAATAAAAAATTCGATAATTTCTTTTCCCTGGAAAGCCATGAGTACATACTTTTAGATTTTTAAAAACAACAAACTAGATTTTCCGTTCAACATTAATTATGGCAACTTCCTTCAACCCAACCGAAATATAATGTATGTATATTATTTAGCCTGAAATTAATTGTGCATTCTTATTTCTTATACGGAAGTTAAGAAAATCTCTGGTGCCAGAGCTTCCACAGGATCAAAACAGAAGATATTTCGAAATAAAAAACACCGTTGACGTTCTCCCAAGAAAAGACCAGGCCTACTTAATTACATCCTGATGGACGGACGCAATTCATGCACTACCACATATGTATACATTATATGTACATACCTACATACACACTGTATACACCTGCACGGTGTACAGTACATGCTTCATTCACGACTGCAAGTTTAACACGCACTTTAG
>JAQGBT010006961.1:0-11659 GCA_034698585.1 Disparrhopalites patrizii | reverse complement strand
GAGAAAAATTAAAAGGACAGAAAGAGAGAAAGAGTGAGAAAAATTAAAAGGACAGAAAGAGAGAAAGAGTGAGAAAAGTATAAAAAAAAGGGAGAAAGAGAGAAAGAGTGAGAAAAATGAAAAGGGGAGAAGGAGAGAAAGAGTGAGAAGAATTAAAGGGAGAGACAGAGAGAGACAAGTTGAAAAGGGAAAGAGTGAGAAGAATTAAAGGGAGAGAAAGAGCGAGAGACAAATTGAAAAGAGAAAGATTGAAAAGAGAGAGAGCTTCCCCTGAGCAACTCCATAAAAGCCGTGTGTGTCGGCGGCGGGTGAGAGGGGAAAAAAAGTAACAAGTTCCGTGTTGGAAGCCATGCTCGTACAAGCCCTCGACGAGGAGGCAAGTTGTAAAAGCGTGAAAGTGGAATCCTTTTGACAAAGCGATCGCGGCTTTTCTCGTTTCCTCCTAAATGGCTCCTTGTTAAACTTCACTCTGTCATGCCTATTTTGTTGAGGGTGAGCCAGAGAGAGAGAGAGAGAGAGTGAGAAAGGGAATGAAAGAAAGAAAAAGAGAGACTCAACAACTACACTATTTTGTTTCTTAATTTTTTAAATCAACTCCCACTCTCTCTCTCTCTCATTCTGTCCCTCATTCCTTTTTTTCTTCTAAGGCATACGTCCTTTATCATGGCTGGAGTCCATGTATATATCTATAAAATGGAGCATGTGGTCCATAAAGTAATTCTGAAGGTCTCTATACATATCATGGAGAGCTCCTTTCTCCCGGCCTTCCCCCTTTACAAATGAGCGAACAGAGACATTCTCCCCATTCTCTTTTAAAGACTTTTGACACTACGCAGTCATTTAGCGAGTGATTTCTTTTTTTTTTCTCGGGCCCTCCAATTTTTTTCTTTCACTTTCTCTCTTTATTTCTCTTTTGGTGTGACTCTGCGTGGTATAGGATGCTTTCCACAATGTTGTTATTATTTTTTTACTCCAGCTTTCTCTCCCACTCCTTTACTTCCATGTCCTCATTTCTCTGACGTCTTCATGCTTTCCCTTGCTTTTTTTTTGAGTATTTCATTTCATTTTATACCACTATCTCTTTATATCTTTCATATACTTTCTCCATCATTGCTTTTTTTTCCCCAGCAATTTTGTCCCTGATTCTATTATGGGGCCTTGCTGCCATTTTTCTTTGGAGTTTACCCATTCATTTTCCTCTCCTGTTTTCACCTTCCTTGGAAATTTTTCACTTTTTCTTTGGGGTGAATAACATGCATTTGTGTAGGAATAAGCCTGCATAGATGAGCTTGAAGTCTTTCGTCAGCTTAATGGATATTGTGGGGCATTGTGAGATTTGACTAAGAATATATTTATTCTCTGCATTTGCTCTGGACAACAAAGAAATAGAATTAGGACTAAAATGAAAACAAAGGGAAAGTGAAGCAATACGTAATAAAAATTGAAGCCAAAAGAGGCAGAGAATAGACCAAATTTGCTTTTAAGAGAAGAGAATAAACAAAACAATAAAAACAGAAAGTGATTGAGAAAATGTTACAAAAGATTTAATGACAGAAAAACGTCGGAATAAATAGAAAATTATAAATAGATAGCCGCGCAAAATTTCAAATCTAACCACAAAAAAACAATAAAAAAGAAGAAAATC
The DNA here is from genome assembly GCA_034698585.1 of Disparrhopalites patrizii. Taxonomy (NCBI): domain Eukaryota; kingdom Metazoa; phylum Arthropoda; class Collembola; order Symphypleona; family Sminthuridae; genus Disparrhopalites; species Disparrhopalites patrizii. The sequence continues at coordinate 10,014 of JAQGBT010006961.1, read as the reverse complement.
GAGAGATAATCAGTGCAGAAAGGCAGTTTTATTTAACCGTTATGGAGAATAACCGATACAGTGAATTCTCTATAACAAGTCCCTTAATAACATATGGCAACATTTCTATATGGCAACATTATTTTTTCCCGCCCTCATACATATAAAGTTTAAAAGTATACATTTTTTTTGTTCTGTATGTATAACTATTTTTTGCAGTAACAATATTTTTTCCTCTGCTCTTCAGTGTTGTTATAGAGAGATTCCACTGTATAGTGAATAATATAAAGCCATTATAGAGAAAGCGACAGTCTGTTGTGTCCGATAAACCACGCCGTTATAGCAAAAATAAACATTATAGAGGGCAAATTATGCAATGGCTTGGCCTAAAACCGTTATAGGGGAAAATGCTTAATGGCGGGGGATTCAAAACGTTTCCGTTATAGAGAAAAACCCGGGATAAAATTGCCGTTATAGGGAAGAATTTAATATTGCAAACCTGTCGGGGGTATTTGCAAAGGCCGTTATAGTGCAAAAACCGTGATTGGAAGGTCCGTTATAGACAGTTGACTGTGGAGAAAAAAAATGAAAAACGCAAAATGGCCGGAGTATAAAAAGTAGTGAAAGGGAATCACGAAAGAAAGAAAAAAGGGAGACAAAATAACACTTGAAAACACTAGAAGAGACAAGGAATGAAAGCATGACAGGGAGAAAGCGTGAAAAGGAAAGTCAAATCTTACAAAACTCCCCAAAAAAACATAGCCACTTTGCCTGGAAGAAAAAAAAAAGTTCCCCATCCCGTCCTCAGCCTCTTCGGTTTGACAAGAGGTGAAAGTGATAGTTTGTCTTTCACAATTGTCTCCTCTTTCTTTCTCACCAACTCTCTCTCTCTGTCTCTCTCTCCTGTTTCTGTCTCCAAAAACATTACTCACTTCGACCTCTCCCATCCCTTTCATGTCTCTCCATTGATGGGAGAAGAAGACTTGTTGTTTTCCCTTTCCTCCCTTCTTGTTCCTAAGTGAGTGATTGGCATTATACATGGGGAAAAAGGGAAGAAGATGTCGACGCACTCAAAAGGACGGAGGGAAAAGACGGAGGAGTTTGAGGAGGAAAGAGGAGATCATACAAACGCTGTCTTCCTTCCTTCTTCTTCCTATCCCTTTCTCTTTCCTTTCACCCTTCCCTTTGCCGCCTGTTGCCTTTCTGTAGTACGACGTTGATCCCATTTGTTTTTAAATTCTTTTTTTTTTAACCCAATAAATTCCCGCGGTTTTGTTATTCCGATTTTGTACTTTATTTCGGTTTTTTTCTTTCTCTTGTGCATTGTATAATTTGTTCTTCCTACTTTTTGCAAAAATTGTTCATCGCATTTTGTATCATAATTATTCTTACGGATTTCTACCACAGTTATTCCCAAGAATTGCTACCGCAGTTATTCCTTGCAGTTTCTATACAAATTATACCTGAGGCAATTTCTTCAACATGTCTGCTGGCATTAGTTTTATCTTCAGCAAATTGTTTTAAATCTCAATGAATTAATGAATGATTTGGCACGAATTCGACATTTGTTGAGTATACTCAACAAATGTCGAATTCGTGCCATCATAATATATTTATAATATTTTTAAAGTTTATAAACTTTAAAAATCGTAATTCTTTCCATAATCTATACCGGAGCTGATCTGAAAATGTCAATATCTACACGCCATTCAAACGTTTACGTCATTTTAAAATGACGAAATGAATTGAAAGTTCAAAATATTCACTGAGCTAATATTATTGTTTAAAATCTCAGCCATGCGGGAAATATTGGTACATTTTTTTGAAAACCTACCGGAACATGATTAAAAACGTTTGCTAAACATTTAAAATGCAAAAAAGCCCAATGAAAATTTTCCGCCATTTTTGCTTATGGGGAAATGTTAGCTTATTTTTTTAAATTCCTGTCGTAGTCACGTCTACAAGTTCTGGCAAGCCGTGTTTTGTTAAAATATGTACTTACAATAATTATACAATTGTACATCAATTTTCTGCTTTAATTATTCCAAATGTTTGCCACAATTTTTCTACCTCTCCCAACCGCTATAATTCTTTCACCAGGGAAATTTAGAAATGTTAAAGATCGCATACTTTGTCTGGGTCTGGCGGAAAACGTTGACATACATTTAAAAAAGCATCATTAATCCTTTCTCTTTCCTTTTATAACATAAAAATATAAATATGCAAAAAAAACATTTAAAAATATATAAACATTTATAATTATAATATCTGCATATAAAACCAAGAAACGTGTGTACCAACACATTTGCACGCCATTTACAATTTCCTAATATCGCTCATTGAAGTAGAATATTCTCAGCTGAAGCAAGTGATACGGAAAACTTTGTTTTTTAAATTTCCGTTCAATCAATTTTCAAATGTCTGCCACCATATTTGGTTTTTCTTCCACAATGATTCCCAATAATGTCATTGTTTTCAAATGTGTACAAACCCCTTATTATTTTTCCAATTTAAACCAGAATTAGCAATTAGAAATCTTAAAAGATAAATACGTTCTACGAATTTCACCGGGAACATTCAAACGTATTTCTTGACCATTCGAATCCTTTCAATTATGTTTCAACAATGTTTTAATTACCATACAAAAGCATGTTTAAAAATTAAATATGTATATACATAGGTTTACACATGTATACACATCATATAAAATCTAAACCCGGGATTTTCAACGGCCCAAGGCAAAGGAACTTGTGTTTCCCGGGTTCTCCTTGTACCTATATACTAATGATTATAATAATACTAAAAAAGAGAGAGAAATGTGTGGGAAGCATACAGGCGTTAATATCCCCGAAATTTTTAAGCGCCGCTTGGAACAAGTTGAGTGAAGCGATTAGAAAGGTTGAAAGTTGTGTGCACTCTCGCTCTCTCTCACTCTCTCTCTCTCTATTTCTCGCACTCTTTCCCTCTTTCTCGCTCTCTTTATTTCTCTCTCTCTCGGACTCTTTCTCCCTCTCTTTCTCTCTCTCCTCCACCCATAAAGATCCTCCCTGACTCCAAATAGCAGACATGCTAGAGGGAGAGAGAAGGAGATGTGATCAAAGGGAGACAAGGATGGTTGATTTGTATTTGAAAGGATAATTTGAGAGGCTCATTTTATCTGTGTGTGAGCCGCTTCGTTGTGTGTGTCTGTGTAAAGTTGTTCTTCTGGTGGCCAAAATATGCACGTCCTTCTTCTAAAGTCTTTCTCTCTCTCTCTCTCTTTCACTCTCTTCCATCTCTCTCTCTCTCTCTCACTGTCTCTCTCTTTCACTCTCAGTCTTTTCTTTCTCACTCTTCTTCTCCCAGCAGTCTCGGAGTATAATCAATAATGTAGAGTATAATCATAAATTGGAAAACTTTGGTAGTAATAATGTCAACTCACGTAACGCGTTTAAGATTAGCCCCACACAATGTCCACACTAAATCACTGATATTCCTTCCGCCCTGTGCATATTACACTCATTATTATACACCCCCGAAAATTCTCTCACTCTCACTCTTTCCCCCTCCCCCGTCGGTCTCACCCGCACTCTTTACTCCTCCTCCTCCGCCTCCTCACACCGCCTCCTCGGCCAAAGTGTATTAGTCTACATACATTATAGGAGACAAGACGCTTTCTTTCTCTCTTCCTTTTTTTTTTGACTTTCTCTCGCTCTTTCTGTCTCTTTAATACTTCTTTCTTTGACTATATCTCTCTTATCCCTTTTTCGTTCCCTCTCTTTCTGGTCCTTCCTGTACTCTCGTTGTTTCTTGTTTGCCGATGCCGGACTTTCTTTTTATATTTCGTGTCCCTTTCCGTTTACGTCTTTCCCGGTAATTCTGCTTTCCCTGGATTTTTCACTTTCTCCGTACTTCTTTTCTGTATTCTTTTTAGTTTCATTTCTCTCTAATCCGTTATTTGCATTTTTTTATCTCCCTTTCACTGCATTTATTTTCCTTTTTGCTTATTTCTTCGTATGTCCTTCTCTTTCTCCCACTATTTATCTTCCATTTTGTTTATTTTTCTGTGTTTTTCTCTCTTTGTCTCTCTGTCGCGTTTGTCCCTGTATTTCTCTTGATGTGTTCTATTTTCTCTTTATTTCTCGTTGTTTCTCTGCGTCAATCTATCTTTCGTTCTGTATTTCTCTCTCGTTTTCTTTATATTCCTCTCTCTATTTCTCTCACTGTCTCTCCACATTTCTGTCTAGTTTACGCTGTATTCCTCTCTCTCCATTTCTCTCGCATTTCCTCTGTATTTCTCTCTCTCCAGGTCTCTCTCATTTCCTATTTCTCTCTCTCTCCAGGTCTCTCGCGGTTTCCATGTATTTCTCTCGGTTTCTCTCGGTTTCTCTCTATACTTCTCTCGCCTTCTCTCTGTATTTCGCTCACTTTCTCTTTGTATTTCTCTCGCTTTCGCTTTGTATTTCGCTCGCTTTCTCTTTGTATTTCGCTCGCTTTCTCTTTGTATTTCTCTCGCTTTCGCTTTGTATTTCGCTCGCTTTCTCTTTGTATTTCTCTCGCTTACGCTTTGTATTTTGCTCGCTTTCTCTTTGTGTTTTTCTCGCTTTCTCTTTGAATTTATCTTTCGTTTTCTTTTTATTCAATTTTCTCTGTATTTCGCTCGCTTTCTCTGTGTATTTCTCTCTCTCTATTTCTCTGTGTTCGTCACTCTTTGCCTTCTTTTCTCTGTATTTCTTCCACTTTCTGTCTCTCCTTTTCTCTATATGTCTCTCTCTCTTCGTATGTAGCTGTATTTCTTTAAATTTTGGTGTTTTCTGTTTCTGTCTCTTGCTCTGCGTTTTCCTGTCTCGCTGTCTCGCTCTCTAGGTTTCTAATATCTCTACCTTCTACAACATTTGTCTTTCGTTTCTTCTTTCATGCAAGCTTTTATGTTTCTCTTTGTCTCTCTATGTGCCACTCTTTCTTTCATTTTCTCTCCTTCCCTATTTTGCATCTCTCTCGCCATATGTTTTTAAAAATTGTTTTTGTAAAAATCCGGTTTTTCAAAATCTGTGTTTTCCCTTTTAATTCCTTTGTGTATTCCCAAAATGTACAGTTCTCGCATTTATACACATTTTCGTCCACATTTCGTTTTCTTCTCCTTCTCCCTTCCTCACTCCTCCCTCTTTTACTCTCTTGAAATGTCTCATCAGTTAAATGTCTCTTCTTTCCCTCACTGTTCCTCCTTCGAAATCTCGTTTTGTCCCATGTATCTAGTTTTTCTTTCACCTTTCCCTTATCTCTTGTCTCCCCACTTGCTTTATTCCCCGTCTGCCTCCCTCATTTGAGTCTCCTTTCCCTTCCATCAGTCTCGTCCAGGAGTTTGGGCTTTCCTCCTTCTCCATAACTTTTCCCTTTTACGAACACACATTTCCTTTTTGCGCGCCTCTAAAATTGTATATAGTACTTGCATGGGATTTATACGCTAAATACTCAGCCTTTTCTTTCCCTTTCTCTCTCTCTCTTCCTCTTTCTCCCTGTCCCTATCATTCTTATACACTTCCGCTTCTTATCCTTCTCCCCTTCAAGTAGTTAGTAGTTATATGGAAAGTGAAATGGCTTCAGAATCTTTTTCAGTTGGTTCCTCTTAGAACAACAACACTTGAGGGGGTCACGCTCTCCTGTGCCGTTCAAAATGGAGAAACCTCCATCTTTTTTTTCCCTCTCCTTTCCCGCCTCATCGTCTTGTCCATGTCTTGTGGGAGAAGAAAAGGACTAATCTAGACTTTCTCTTGTCTTTCCCTTCGCCCGCCGCTTTTCCCTCTTCTCGCTCCTACGCCTGGAAGAATGACGTGTGACTGCGGCATAGTGAAAGTTCCTCCAGTAAATAGCGAGAGGCACTCTCCATGGCCTTAATTACCCTTTAAAATGTTTTATTTTATTTACATTTTTTAATTTTGGAATGTCAATAAATTTCATGAAATCTCCCCCTTTAAAATTTTCCTTCTCCCCCCAAAAAAAACTTTCCTTCAGGTCTTATCTTGGGTTAATTATATCCTTTCATATTTGCATCTTCCGGGGGTGCTGGAGGATTTTTTTGGAAGGGGAAAATACTGACGATAAACAAGGGAAAATCTTGAAACAAATCTCATCAAACCCTTTCTTATGTTTTTTCTCTCTCTTTCTCTCAAACACACTTTTTGCCTCTTTCTCTCTTTCCTTATTGCTCTCTCTTTCTCTCTTTCTTTGTCTCTTTATCGCTCTTACTCTCTCTTCTTCTCTTTATTTCTTTCTCTTTATTTCTCCCTTTCTCTCATTATTTATATTTCTCTCTTTCTCTTTCCTTTTTTCACTTTTTCTCTATCTTTCGCTCTCCTTCTCTTTTTTCACTTTCTCTCTTTCGCTCTCCGCTTTTTTTCTCTTTGTCTCTCTTTCTCTCTTTCTCCCATTTCTCCATTTTTCTCCCTTTCTCCCTTTTCTCCATTTTTCTCCCTTTCTCCCTTTTGTCCATTTTTCTCCCTTTCTCCCTTTTCTCCCTTTTCTCCATTTTTCTCTCTTTGTCTCTCTTTCTTCCTTTTCTCCATTCTGTCTTTCCCTTTTTCTGTCTTTGTCTCCCGTTTTCTCTTTCACTCACTCTTTCTCGTTTTAACCCATCGTCTCTCCCCTTTCGGCTCTTTTTCTCTCTATCACTGTTTCTTCATACTGTTTTTTACTGTTTCTACCTCTTTCACGGTTTGTTCTTCCGCTAAACCCATTTAAAGCACCAAGGAAAGAGCCAAATTTGAAAAAAAAGATGATCATCTACATCTTAGAAAAAACTTGGTAAAGTGCACACATGACTTTATATTTCTGAAGCGTACTACCTGTGATCTCCGGGAGAACAAATTACGGATGATTATGATTAGCAGCATGCCCCTCATATTATTATCACAGGGTGCTTTCACCCCAGGAGAAAGTACGAGAGAGAAACCAGGGGCTTTTGCTCCCCTAGATTGGCGTGGTATAGTAATGTGGGAGGGTTAAAAAAATGGAGTCGTACCATCTTATTATAGGGAAAAAGTTTAACAGGAATGAATGAGACTTTTTTTTCGTACTAACAAGCCCAAAGTACCAACTTGGATATATTTCGGCGTAATACATATGTACATACATATATACGGACGTCACATGGCCCTATCTCTGAAGGTATCTGTTCTGCCCCGAGTGTTGGACAGTGTAAAGAGTGGCTAAAGGGGAAAGGACGGGGCAATGCGAGACGGGGATTGAAGGCGGGAGAGGAGAAATGGGAGCTGCCGAGCTCCGTAATGGGGAAAATGGGAAAGAGAAAAAACTCCCGGGATATTCAAATGGAATAAAACAAAGAGATTCCTGTTAGACGAGGCGTACTCCTCGCGTATGGAAAAGTGAGGATTCACACAGATTAAATACAAATATAAAATAAAGAGAAAATGAGAGAGGGACAACTGACAATAAAAAACAAGGAGAAATTGGAGAAAACCATAAAATTATTTATAGAAAATACAAAAACAAAATACGAATTGTAAAACATTGAGAATGAAAAAAAGGGGTAGAATTTTTAAAAAAAATCAAAATAAAAAATTGTCTACAGGAGATAATTAATGCAGGGCAAAAGAAGAAAACAATCCAAGAGAGACAGAGAAAAAAGAGAAAAATGAAAATGTAAAGTGAGAAAAAACGAGATAAGCGATTAAAAGTTTCACAAAAAGGAGAAACAGATGCTCAAGAAGAAAGATACAAGGGAAGTATAGAAAAAAGAGAATATAACATAGACAGGAAACCAGAAAGAGATAATAGAAACTGGAGAGCAAGATAGAAAAGAAGCAGAAATGATACAGAAGAGAGAAAGAGACGATTAAAAATGAAGAGAGAAAGGGGGAAAGGAGACAGAGAAAGAAAATGCAGAGAAAGAGAGAGGGGAAAAAAGAGAAAAGTAAATCACGTCAAAAAATACAGGCAAAAAATAAAAGGAACACTAAAATAGAAAATTCTAAAATAAAATAAGAATACTAAATTGAATGAATAACAAAAGAGGAAGCCCCAAGAGAAATGAGAGATCAACAAAAGTTAGATAGAGACAACAGCAGATATTACGTTGGAACAAAAAATAATATTATGTAAAGGAGAACAATGAAAGAGACAATCAACTAGACAAGGAAAGAGGCAATGAACGAGACAACGAAAGAGGCAATGAACGAGACAAGAAAAGCGACAATGAACGAGACAAGGAAAGAGACATTCCAGACAAAACCATAATTACAAATAAATTGACAGAAATGTTCGCATTCAAAAATCAGGAATTACAACCAAACAACCACAGACGAGCAAACGGAATAAAGGCAAAAAAGAGTGGAATTCTACAAAAAGTATGAAAGAAAGTGGGGATAAAAGAAAAGGAATAAAGAGAGAGAGAGAGCAAAGAAGAGAGAGAGAGAGATAGTAAAAAAAAATAAGGTAAATGAAAAAGATATGTCTGAAAAGGAGGCGGATGCTATGTGTGAGGGTCTGTGCGTTTTTCCCTTTATTAAACTTATATTTATTATAATTACAGCGCCCGGCTAAATTAGTCGTTGGCGGGTGTGGAAATGGCGAATTTTTCATCATTTCTCCCCGAGACGGGATGAGGAAGACTTTAACGAGGGCACGTAGCATTTTTCCTCATCTCAACTTTTAATCTGCACACATTATGATGAAAAAAGTGACAGGAGGAAATACTTTCTCCCTTCCCCTTCTCTCTCTCTCTCTCTCTCTCTCTCTCTCAACAACTTTCACATCTCTGCACCAAACACTTTTTTGTACTCTCTCTCTCTCTCTCGGTCTATCTCCACGTTCCCTTTTACTGTCTCACTCTGTTTTCCCTCTCTCTCTCGTTCATATTAAAAGAAAATACATAAGAGCCACAGAGAGCGGAGGGTGGAAAGCGGAGAGAGAAATTAAAAATCATGGTTTTTTAGAGGTGGGAAAGATTGAAGTTGAATGAATGGGCTTTTGGTTAAAAAAATCTTTGGTCCTTTTTTCATATCTCTGTTTGTCTCTCTCTTTCTCTTCCATCTCATCCCCTCCTCCTTTTGTCCTCTTGTCCCCACTCTTCCCCATCCAATTTCTGTCTTTATTCCTTATTGAAAAATCCACCAAAAAAAAAAAATTCCTATACACATAAAAATATACTACATAAAAACATACGTTTCCGGAATATTGTATAAGGAATTATTTGTACAAGAGAGGAAAACCCGGAGATTTTCGGCTCCCTCTCAACAGAAGTTTTTTTCTGTTTTTTCTGGAGGTGTGACATCCTTTAGTAGTTTATTGAAGGGCGTGATAAAGAGGGGATAATAGTGGCAAGAGGAAAATGGGAGAGACAAGGAGGAGATGGTGGGAAGAAATAAACAGAAAGGAGAGAGAGAGAGAGACAAAAAAAAATTACGACGTGGAAGTGGAAGAGAAGCTTCCAAAGATTTTTTTTTCCTTTTGTCTTCTCTGTCCTTTCTCTGTTCCGTCTTTGTCGGTCTTCCCTTGTTCTGTCTCGCTCTCTCTCCTTCGTTCTCTGTTCATGTCAAGGTGTGAAATATTAAAAAAGAAAAACTCTTTGTAATCCCAGTGGGAATATTGGAGTTAAACGAAAATAATGAAGATTCACCGACTGCTCGGTCACCGGGAGACACCCCATAAGAAAGAGGCGATCGGGTCTCGGGGGACGTCTCAATAAGATCCATTACCATCTATTTATCCCACCCTGTGGTCTCCTCCATCTTTGACAAAACTTCCACACTTGACATTCACCAGTCTCGCACTCAGGACTTCCTTTTTTTCTTCTTTCGACTACTCACACTTTTTATTCTCACTCTCTCCCTCTCTTTCTGTCTTTAGATCCTATTGTTTCTGGAGATTCTCCCTTTCTTTTCCTCTTTCGTGGGGAGGGAGAGAGCTTTTTTTATCGATGGGTACCTATCAATAGTGACCGGAGGAGTTTGAACAAGTCAAGCAGATAGGGAGAGAGAGAAAGAGAGAGAGAGAAAGAGAGAGAGAGAAAGAGAGAGAGAGAAAGAGAGAGAGAGAAAG
>JAQGBT010006960.1:0-11659 GCA_034698585.1 Disparrhopalites patrizii | reverse complement strand
AATAAAAAATGGATCCTTTTTGATTGTATGGGGAAGGCTCAGACCGTACATATGTATGGCCAAGAAGTGAGAGAAATAGGAAAGTATTGGTGGGCATACAGATGACCCCAGTCATAACAATAAAGGGTTGGTCATAAAGGATCTGTAGTTTTCCTGGCAGTTGTAGTCTTGCAGTAGTTGAAGGCGTTTAGAGAAACGTTCTCCACGAGATACACGCGTAGTTTTTGAATGAATGAAAAATCTGGAAGACAATGTACACGTGCCGGCATTTTTTGGCGCAAGGGTCTGCCCTATGGAAAAATGTCTATCCTCACCTGTCATTTTTTAGGAGTCAAAAAAACTATCCAAACGGGATCCTTGTACTTTTGATGTAGTGCGACTTACTGCTACTATCATTTACACGGCTGAAATGGTTCATATATCCGCCTCATGAAAGCCTGTACCTATACTTATGTACGACTAGGATTTTTGTTGTTACTTAAACTCGAGACTCGAAGGGACACACGCGCTCTTCTTGGGTTCCCATGACTCATAATATTTTGTGTCGCTTCTTTATTCACTCGTATTAAGTGATTATATCAAGTGATTCGTCCGTTTCTCTCTCTCTCTCCCGCTCATCTACTATCACTCACACATGTTCTTCCTACAGGGATTCATCTGTTTACAAACAAAGCGCGGTGCACTAGCCCCGAAGAAAGATCGTATATAGAGTTTGAAGAGCGTGAGCAGCTCTCGCAGTATGTGGCACTATACCTATCTACATACATATATAGCCTTCGGAAATAGGTACCGGGAAAAGAAACGTTTTTTCCAGCCCTTTTTTAATATATACTCGCGTATTTTTATTCCTCCGATATTTATTCCGTTGTTAAGGGCGGGAAAATTCCAGAAACGTTCTAATTTGCCTTCAGGGAAGGAGAGAGCATGGATATGACGTTTTGGGATGGATAATCCCTACCTGGAACCGATGCATTTCCATTTTTTAATATTCTCTTCCTCTCCTTTCCTTCTCTGAATTTGTCTCCATACGGTTCTTTCATTTCTCCCGGCCTGATTTGGACTATACACTTCACTTTCTCCATCCTTTCTCCCTTCCTTTTTTCCATTCTCCTTTCCGGTTTACATTCACTTTAAGATTACCCCTTTTTCTTTCCGTAATCTCTTTCGCTTTCTTTCTTTTCTCCTCTCTTTCTTTGTTCCCTTTCGTCTTCACTTTCACCATGTTCTTTGTTCAATTGCTGTCTTTACCTTTTCTCACCATTTTCTCTGCTCCGTTTCTCTATTTTCTCAATTCTATATATCCCCTCTGTTTCCCCTTCATTTCCTCGATACTCTCTTTCTCCGCCGTTTTCTCTTTATTCTCCTTTTCTCTCTTTGCGTTTTCTTTCATTTTTCGTTTGTTTTTCTGTTCTGGCTTTTCTTTCATTTCTCGCTTTTATTTCCCTTATAATTTTTTCTCTGTCTCGCTTACGTTTCTTCCCTTTTCTCTTCTCTTCCGCGTCTCCTCGGCTGCTCTTTCTTGCATTCACACACTGGCTTGTGTCGCGAGTCCTCTACGAGGTTAGGTATCTTCTAACCTCAATGCTTGCACGTAAGAGAGACTAAACGACCGCATGACAAGCAAAGATTCCCCACACTGACAGCATTTTAAAATTATATGTATAATAACAAATCATTTTGGAGTCAAGAAAAAAATAGTTCTTGTGTGCAGGCTGTTTTTTTTGTCATATTTTCTTTTCTGACCTACTTCTGTGCAACTCTATCTCCCTTCTATCATATGGGGAGCATCATCATCTCCCTAGAGAATCTCTAGCAAGGTATATATATATAGTATATACCTTGCTTCCTTGGACATGGCAGAAGAAGAATAATACGGGGGAGGAACAGAATTGCCTTACACACTTACAATGTGAGCTCTTTCTCCGTGGAAGCGTGTGTAACATCCTAAGGGAATAGAATTCTTATTTCGGAAGGATAGAAAAAGAATGTTTTGAAGATAAAAAGTACACACCACACATACATACACATATAGATTCAATTTCGGGTCGACGATGGAAATAGTACTTCTCTCCCTTTCTGGAAAAGCGGATAACTCAACTTTTCCTCGCAAATTTACTTTGTGGAATTGTCAAGTTGACATGATAAATAATGATGTGTTAACAATGTTCAAGGCATTGTCGGGTGAGAGGGTGGCATCCAGAAAGCTCCAAAATTGTTAGTAGCTGTCCTCGGAATCACCAACTTATTAATTTTAGCCTTCCTAGCCCTAAAGAAAAAATGCACACAGGAATGATTTGAATGGCGAAGATTTCACTGGTGAGCACTTTTCGCCATTCCCATGATTCCCTGCTAAAATAATCAGGTCAACTCCTGCTGATTTCCTGGGAGAACATTCCCACTCGTTTGCAAACGTGGAAGTGTGTCAACACATGCTTACCAATTCTAATAGGCCACAACCATCAAAATGAACGGGAATAGAGAGAGAGAGAGAGAGAGAGAGAGAACGGAAACTTGAAGAAGATTGTTGACATTTATTTTGCTCATTGCGAGATTGTCTTTTGAAGGGAATCTTTTAACATCGCCCCTGAAAACTTTTTGCCTTACGATGGACTTAACCCGTTTCTGTCTTCGACTGTATATATGAATGCAGGGGTGTGCGTGTACTGAAAGAGTGACCTGGAGTTTTGAGGAGTTAAAGAATACTGTCTGAGTTAAAAAGTACTGCCTAAAGGGTTGTCCCCTAGCCCGGGGCTAGAAGGGTTAAACAGACAACTATAGCAGGGTGAGTGTTGCTTAAAAGCGTAATCCTTTCCTTCTGTGGTTGTGTGTGGGGAGCAGAGGGAAACGAAGAGAAAAAAGAAGAGCGTGTATGATTTTTTGCTTCTCTCCACGTGCCGACTTGGTTGTTGGCGGGCCGGGAAAGCTCAGTCTGTCTCGTCCTCTCTCTTTTGCTCTCTCTCTGGGTTATTGTTGCATGCTCATAATTTTTTTTATCAGGTTTTGGGTGCATATTTATTTAGATTATGCCCCGGCCCTCTCTCACTCTCTTCCACTCTGTGTGTGATCACACTATTCATTAATTTTTTTCTTTCTAACGAACCAACTTTCCCCCTAATCTTTGTATACAAAGCCGTCCACGTGTACCTTTTGTCCTTCCCTTCCGCACGGGTATTTCCCAGAGTTTCTCTTCTCTTCTATTGCCCTGACATGAAGTGAATTCTCTCTCTCTCTCTCTGTCTTTCTCTCATACTTCACTGCCTCTTCTCACCCGTATACATATACTCATTAGGATTGGCGAGGACTGGTCATGGATATGCGTAGTAGCTATCTAGCTGGGGTGGAATAAAGAGAATTCACATTAGTATACTAAGATTTTCATCGACCATTTGATCTCTATTTTGTGAGATGGATTTCACAGGGTTTAGTACACACGCATGACATGGTCATCGTCACTATCCCCGAGATATTAGATGCGGCTTTTTCGTTTAAAAAAAGAAAGAGAGAAAGAATTCCAGTTTAAAAGAGCTCGGATAAGCAATGGGGCAGTTTTCCCGCCATTTCTCTCCCTTTCTGCCGTTCCCTTTCACAATTTTCTTCCCTGTCTCAAGGCTGTAATCTCCGGTTTTTCTCTCCCGCAATACCTGTCACTGTCACTCATCTCCAACATTCTGTGTCTCGATTTCTCCTCTCTCTTTCCGTTCCCCCTGTCTTTCTCTTGCTCTGTCTCTTTCCTCGAATTATTTCAGTATTCTCTCTATCTGTAAGCTCTTCTCACTCTTCTCAGGGGACGATTGGGCTCATTTGGTTAGTTTTTTTTATCATTTGTCCGTCCATGTACTCCAGTCAAACTTTCTTAATCGTCCCCTAAAGAAACTACGTTGTAAAAACTTCTGGAATTAATTTTGTCCATAAAAATGCATGATTGAATGGAAGTCCTGAAAAAACATAAATATAAAAAAATATTCATGGATTTGTTGCATCCATACTATGCATTTTGCATGCATATGTGCGTGGGTAATTGACCAAATACTTGAAACGTTTGATTGACTTCCAGCATGTGTAGCAGGTGGAAGGTTTTGAGATTTGTAGTAAATAAAGTGGAATGTTTTTCGCTTCTTTTGTCATGAATGACTCCAAACCAATGGGTGAAGATGATGTTCGCGTGAGCGTGGTAAAAATTGCTCACCTTGGACTTGAAAAGAGTAGATGGATGGTAACATTATTTAAATTGAGGAAGAGCATGTGCCAGAAATAGCTCTCCACACACCGCAGGCTCATTACTTCATCCACATATACCTTGGCTCAATATCCTCTCAAATATGCCAAGCCATGTACAATGGACTTTTTATTATTGTTCGGCTTATTCCTACTTCAATTCCGTCCTCGAAGATGCCTATGTACACTAAAAACTTCGTGATTTAAGTTTCAAACCAAAACAAGTATCCTGTCTGATCACAGGCCGATCCCGCGGAACTCTTGGCATTACCAATGAGCAGACCAAAAGATATGATAGAGGAGGAGGGAGAAAAGAAAAAAGAAGAAGCCACGTGGAGGGAAAGTGCCCATGTTTACATTGATTTGAACATAGTATAGCGCACGTTTTTTTTTCAGGAAACTGGAATTGCAAATTATCTTGGTTTGTTATGTAGCTATGAGTTTATTGAGAAGCTAACGTACGCACCACAATACCGGACACACACGTGTCATGACAAGTTTTTTTTCTTCCTCCTTTTTTCTTCTTGGTCGTCTCTTTACTCATGTAATAGTGAGTGCATGTATGTAATAATTAGATGTATAGATTTCCCATCACACACTCTGCAAAAATGAACTAATATTGTATTTTTCTGTCTCTATCTCTTCCCTCTCCTTTTGCTCCGTCTCCCAACCTCATTCTCTTCCTTTTGCTTCCATGTATCAGAGCCACTCGTGTTCCCTCTGCCTTCCGTAGCCATCAGTTCCTTTACACTTACACCATTTGCAAATTTACCGCCATACATGTATGCGAAGGCTTTACACGGGAAGATTCAGCAGGTTTCCAGCTGATGATTTTTCAAGATAAGCCATCCATAAAAAAAACTCCACGTGGAGTAAAGTAGCAGTATTATAGAGATTTTTCTCCTGTCCCTATGCACAGGGGCACGAGTAGCAGTAAAGCGGTGATGTGGCACATGTGAATAAATATTCTTTGATTACAATTTAAAAAAAATATTTTGGTATTAGCAAATTGTTTTCTTGGCCTCTTTCTCTCTACCTCGTTTATATCATCTCGTTAACAATTACTACCTACATATGTGGTTCATCTGATCAACATTATGATCATCTTCAATTTTTTGACTTACGTGATGAACTCTCTCAAAACTTCGAGGGGTGGGACACTCCTTTCTGTCCTCTCTTTTCTCTCTCTGTCTCTCCCCTGAGCAGCTCCCACGTTCTCTCCTTGCGTCGCTCCCATTACTTCTCTAAAAAGCAGTCTTACGTAATTAAATCACGTCAACTGGAGTGATCCCAAAAGAATGATGACGATGGATAGTTCAGCAAACTTTTTTACGTTTCCCCACTTTTTCCTTGTTATTAAGGCAGGATGATCTCTTGAGGGGGGAGTCGAGACCGCAGAGAATCACACACGAGCAAAAACAAGGGAATGAACGTGCGTCTTATAATGACTATGGAATGAAGATGGCATTTCGCATAAGGGAAACCAGGAAGTGAGTGAGCTAGGTAAACATTTTGAAATGTCCCAAACATCGGGGACTTTTAGCCATTATAGAAGCGTATGGATTCAAATGCATACTTAAAAGTTTTTACGCACAGAGTAGTATATCCGATCATGATGGTGACTGGTGACTAAGTTGATGTAGTTAACGTGGAGACAAACTAATGAAAGTAACTCGGAGGAACTGATTTAATTTGGGATTTAAATTACAAAACTTGCTTAAAAAAATCTTGAGTAAGATTGAGTAGAGAATTAACATCTAGAAATGAGCCCGGTGGGATTTGGAAGATAGGAATGGAAGTTGGGAGCGTCGTGGGAAAAGTGAGCGGGAGACAGTGAATGATAATACGAGAGGGAGAATAAAGGAGAGACATAGACAGGGAAACCCAGAAAGAAGAGAGAAACATGAAGAAAGAAAGAAATCGGGAATACAGAGCCAAAGATAGAGAGAGAAAGAAAAACAAAGGCAAAGAGATAGAGAAGGAGTAAAAGGAAAGAAGATAGAGACAGTAGGGCAGGCAAAGAGAGAGAGAGAGGGGGGGGGGAAGAAAAGGCAGAGAGATGCGTGTAGATAGACAAGAGAAGAACGAGAAAATGGAAACAGAGAGAAGGTGAGACAGAGCTGGTGCACACAGAGACGCAGGCATGAATAAAAATGAGAGAAAAGTAGCAAAAAAGCACAAATAATGATAATTGTAATAAATAGAAAAAATGGAAAGAAGCGCTAAAGAAGAAAAAGTTTTCGTCAAGAAAACATCTAATGTAGAAGTCAAAAGCGTTATGGAGACTTTAGCAGCAGTTTGGCGAATAGATAAATTTTGAACACCTCTCTCTTTCTCTGACTCTGTATAGATTGTCGAATACAGTCACATTAAATCCCATAATTTTTATCCATCCCCATTTACAAAACATGCTGGAGTACCATCACGGTAAAAAAAATCTTTGTTGTTACTTCAAATTTGGGCTCTAAATTTTCTATCGAATGGGTAGACGCCGCCATCATTGATGAAAAAGTGTGCTTACTAATGGAACTCATGTGTAGAAAAAATGATTTATACGCCAATAATTCCCTTCGCCAAAATAAACGACTCCCACTTCTCTTTCTCTACTATTAACGTGATGCTCCCAGCACTACTACTTAGCTATAGCTAGCATTTTAATGGTCGTACTTTTCTTCTGTTTCTTTATCTTCCTCCTCGTCTTGTCTTCTGCCTGGACCAAATGGCTAACTCGTGCAAGTAATATATTTGCATAACACATTAGAACATATCATGTACATACATATATACATTACAAGTTTTTTATTCTTTCTCGTACGCTATTATATGGCCAGCAAACGCTGATGACAACAAGAGTAAGCACCGTGCCGCGTGTGCTTCTTTTTTTCGTTAACCGCTCCTTAATTACTCTTTCCCATAGCTGTAACTTACCTGCTCCTTGAATTTTTCTCATCTCTTATCATCGTGCACGCGCCACAAAAAAAAACTTAAATCATTAATTTTTCGAATAGCGAAAAATTCTAGCCCCAGAATTCTAACTTTTGTCTAAAACAAACAAATTTTGCAATTACCAATGACTGGGAAAACGTGCTACAATACGAGACTTGAAGTGAGTATGGATAAGTAACATTTGAGGAAAAATTCATTGTTAGGCGCCACGTGGTTGATGTAAGCGACAGCAGATCAGGAAAATGTTGAGATTTTTTCTATTCAATTGTTCTAGTTTTTCTGTTTGTTTCGCACCTTTTTTGATGTGTAATTTACTTTGTCTCACTGGTAGGAGTGAGTAATAAGTCAAAGCAGTGTCACGTCGAAAAGGAAATGGGGCTCAAGCGATTTGAAAAGCTATTAGAATATAAAAAAATGGAAATAATCCACACATTTGGATGGAGAGAGACGCCACAAGGAATAGAAATGAGGGAAAGTCAGAAAGAGCAAAATGCAAGAGAAATAATGAATTAAGAAGTTTTTCCCATTACAACCCTTTCCCGTGGTCAGACGGTACCAACTCATGGCAGTGAGAATGTAAAGGTTGCAAAGCTTATTACAAAAGACAAAAGAGTGTTAGGGCGGCGAGGATCGTTGCAAATGCACTTTACCTCGTGGTGCCATTGAATGGATGTTTCCAGCTTTGCCAATGTCACACGCGTATGCCCTTAAGGAATTCGTAATGTAGTATGAACTCTAGCCTGCGCTATCTGAACTTGACGATACACATTATGGACAAATTATACATTCCGTTGTTGCAGAATATTTGTTTGATTGCAATTTTTGTGTAACCCCAAAGCTGATTTTGTCCATGTAATGTAACACAAGCTTCACTCTGCAAGCATTGCAGATTGCAGCTGTATTTACTATTTTTGCAATTGCAAAACTAATGCGAGGAGCCATAATTAGTGATTTGATGTCTGCTGATAGCATTCAAACAATATTAATTGCTAACACAGGAAGTGAATCCAGTGCTCCAATTCTGCTCCAAAGGATTCTAAAGCTATTGTACGCATAGGGGAAGACCTGCCAATTGGAATGGAGGAAGGGTTAAATTAAAAATAACAAAATTAGATAACAAGTAGAAATGTTTTGGGAAGAGATTCCCAAACTGTTTTCACCTTGCGCTCATCCTAAAAAAGGAAAGTGTGACATTGAAGGATTTTCAGTGGCAATGCCAAGGAAAACTGTCTGTCTCAAGTATGTTTATTTCATTGTCATGAACACATTCGTATAACCTAACCACTATTACATATGTAGACATATGTATGTGTCTACACATGTATAGACATATGTACAGGGTGTATATACCACATGCTTATACACACCTATACATGTGTGAGAGCCAAGAGAGTAAATGTTCGACCTGATGACCCTCAGCTGTGTGAAGAGTGACTGTTCCACGTGTAGGAACTACTTTGTTGTTGATATTTTTTTCATCCATTTACATTTTGTAACAAACTACAAAACGTATTGTACGGTATGTTGAGTCCGCCATTTGGAATAAGCTGGCTCTGAAGGAAGAGTAAACATGTAGTAGTAATAGCCTTGCTGGACGAAAGAATTATGTGTCTCTCTCTCTCTGTTTCACTCTTCATTGATCTGCTCGTCATTCTCTTGTCTTCCTCTTTATTGATTCTTTTTCTCGCTTTCTTCCCGATTGCCTAATTCATACTCACTCTCATATTACATTAAACTCTAATAGCACATGGTGTTGCCATTATTGTTGTTGTTATTCCCATCATTTCATCTCGGTTTCATGTTTTATTCCCATCGTTCTTCTTGAGTTGTCAAAACAATTCGTGCTAAATGAATGATCACTTGAGGCCATTAGAATATATTTTATTTGCAGTAATAGTATAAAATAGTAATAACAGGCAATGTGTGCACAATGCACCGCTACACACTGTCTGGAGCATTAGCCAAGGCAAGGTGTGAATGAACATTTGAAGAAAATATTGAAGATAAAATAAGAACCTACCTATAATGTATGGAATGTAAACTTTGCGAAAAATCATATTGGGAGACTCAAGTGCTTCCACAATTGGCTTCCATACTTGCCGGGCAGCCAGGTCAGACCAATGGTGGGCAAAAATTCACTAAGCGACTGCGCAACTATAGAAAGTATGTGTGGGTCATGTGCTGGCTTGTACTAGGGTATGTTGGCACGCAAGATAAGCAAGGATAAGATACATTGAATTGAATGTATCTTATTGAATACATTGAATGTAATAACCACAGAAAGTAGTAACAGAAAGTAGTACATTGTAATAAGCTCATCACCATCGGTTGAAAGACAAAATAGATCTCTCTATCTATCACCATGCCTGCACAAGAGGGTGTACACATGGTAAAAATGTACGCAAATATAGAGATTTTAATACTATCAAGTTAGAACGAGAGACAATCTCAGGGTGTAGAATAATTTTTGCACAGGTTCAAGGACTTGGGATGTGTTTTGGGGGGGGGCAATTGCAAGAGGTAATTAGTTATTTTTATTGCCATAATTCAGTTTTTACACGGTAACTACTATTTTCTCTGAAGCACCTGACAGGAAGGAATACATAATGGATGTTGAAAAAGTTGTTTGTGTATGTAGTAACTTATTAGTTTTAAAGGTATGACTTATTTATACTGCAAAACAATGTATCTGAAAAAAATAAATGGTTCTGTTTTCCACTTTCTACCTCGTGTGTCCCATTGTTTATTTCATGCCTTGCAACGCTTGCTCAATATGAATGTGATGTGAGAGTGTAATTCACGTAAGCGACATGCTTCTAACTTGCTTATGATCTATTATTAGATTTGGATAGGAGAAAATAACACGAGCGAGAGAGAGAGAGAGCGAACAAGAACGAAATAAAAAGCAAAATACATTAAAGAAGGTTTTTGTAAAAAAAAAAAAAAAAAAAAGAGCTTCGGCAAGAATTTAAGGGGAGAAATGAAAGAATGATAGTCTGGAGGGGAGGGATTAAGGATTAATAAGAAAGGGGACACGGGAAGTTTGAAAAAAGGAAGGGAAAGAAAAGGAACAACCAGAGCTTTTAGAGGCTTTTAACCATCTCTCACACCTGATATTCTGCAAGATTACCCGTTTTGCTGTTATTTACTTGCATTACGTACTCCTTTATGGGAGAATGGCACATTACGACATGACGGCTAGAAAGGACGATAGGAGACCAAAAAAAATCGTCTCTGGCCGTTAGCAGTTGTTCTGGCTAGACATGTGCATACATATGGGACCGACAGAGAGCACATATATATCTACACTAATTTTTGCCATTCATTACAAGTTACAAGCATGTATGGTTACTTGGTTACATCCATGTACATAATATGTATACACATGTACCCGACACGAGGATGAACAGCAGGGCGCAGGGGTTACTTCCTACTATTTACGTCCACACCTACGTAGTACATCCTTCCTTCCCCATTCACAAATGGGAAGCGTATATATACACATATATAATACATTACACCTATATCTGCATACACACATTGTGACATTGTACATTCTGTCGCGCCAACGTGTAATGATAACAGTTGAAGCGAAGGGGTCAGACAAGCAAAAATTGTAATCACATGCATTTTTTTTTCACCCTGTCTGTGTCACTCAAGACACGTTCTTGGGGTGAACACATAAAATATACATACAACTGGTTTATGCAAAGCTCATCCCTGTCTGCTCCGTCTTCCTTTGGGGACAAACCCTTGGAAATCCACATTTTAATGTCTGGTTGACTTGCAATCTGCACATGTGTTTACGTATACACATGTATAAAGGTCCTTGTGCGGCAGTAATTATTATTCTGTCATTCGACTCTTCCAACGCAGACCTGCGTATCGTTCAATTGTTTCCATCCGAGAATTTCGTATTGTGGGAAACTACGAGGAATTATAATTAGTATTTTCATAAGCGTCTTGCGTGTCAAAAATACATGGAAATTGCGTGGGGTGTGGGGTCACAGTCGGAATGACCACTACTAATATGCGTACGGCAAGTCCAGTATAGCAAATCGCAATAAAAAACAATGCGGAGAGCAGAAAATTTTCTATTTTGGAAATTTCGCCGCTTAAACTCCATCTGACGAGTCTATTATTGTTGTTCAAGAAAAATTACACCGCATTTGCTAATTAGGGATATATAATTAGGAATAAGTATAAATACCAGTTACATCAGAAAATGTATTGAAACAGCAAATAAAATCGATCGTTTTATGCACTAAATGCCACATTACAGTATAGGTATGCTCGTATGCTGAATCAAGTCCCAGTACTTTTGCCATACTTACTATCAACTTAGCCTTAATGGAATTTTAACAATCAATCTAAGTTTTTTTATATTTATGAAACAAACTTGGTTAGTCTGCACTGGATATTATGCATGAAAGCAATTATATTTGAGATTATATGTAGGACAATATCGAGAATATAGAAATAGAAGTATTGAACACTG
>JAQGBT010006959.1:0-11659 GCA_034698585.1 Disparrhopalites patrizii | reverse complement strand
TTCCATATAACAACTTTTCTATATAACAACCATTTTTGGCCTTCCCTTCAGGGTTGTTATAGGGAGAGTCCACTGTATTTGGATTGGATTCGGTTTGAATTCGGTTCGAATTGGAATATTATTATTATTCAAATATTATTCGTATTCGTTCGGAGCTCCATCCGGGATGTTGTTTTAGTGACATTAAATGCTAAGCTTCTATGTACTTAGGTAACGGACAACTTGATCGTGTACTTCATACACGCCCTTCGGAATCTGACGCTCCTTCAGAAGAAGAAGGACTTCTACCCGGCGCCGGATCTGAGGAAGCTTTATCGACTCCTCACCGTCAGTCGAGAAGAAGAATTCCAACTGATTTTAAGAATTAATAATCCTGGGCTAAGAGCGGGCTCCATGCAAATGCAGGGTTTCAGTCATCATCGCGAGGGCAGCTCGAGCTCCAGTCTTTATGGGTATTATGGAGGCTCGGCTAAAGTGACCAAGAAGAAGAGGAAAAAGGACAAGCGCTTGAAGCGCGCGCAGAGCGAGCCGAAAGGAAGTGAAGATTTTGGGGTAATTTTTCTTGTTGTTTGCTTTTATACAAAGCTCCTTGCAATGTCGGATTGGAATTTGTCAACACAATTAAATATAATTGGCAAGCTGGATATGCATGGAGCTGCATAAATGTGATATTGAGAGCTCTATAGATATCGGTGGCAACTGGCAACGATTCGATTCTGAGTAGGATTTTTCGATTCAATTCGATTCGATTGAATTCAAATACTTGAAGCGTTGATTCGATGCAAAATAGCGAGAGAATCAAATAATTCTATTCAAGACGTAAATCAGATCATAAAATTTAACTGAACTTCGATCCATTATTTAATACAAAATTTTTGGCCATTCTTCCGAAGCAGAGCAATACAGTGGAGTTTCTCCATAACAACTTCCGTATAACAACTTTTACTCTATAACAACTTTATTTTTCAGCCCCTCGTATATGCAGCATACATATTAAATGTTCCATGTAACAACCATTTATGCCCTTCCCTTCAAGCTTGTTATAGCGAGAGTCCACTGTAACCCTCAAAATATTACAGCAAAAATTCAACGGTAAATATTATGTCACGGTTACTTGCATATTTTGAAGTGGCAAACTATTAGACTTCATTATATGCTCAAAATTTGGAAAAAGTGAAAACATTCGTCACTATAATATATTTTTTGGATCGTTTGAACCATGATTCGATTCCATCCACATGGCTTGTATCGAACCGAATCGAATCATTTGCATCATGAATCGAATCGAATTGCGAATTTCGTTCCTTTCGGTCTTTGAAACGAATCCAACTAAAAATCTTGGATCAAATCGGATCGTTGCCACTCCTTATCATTGGCAAGCCGGGTATTGAGCTGGATACAGTGGACACTCGCTATAACAGCCCTGACGGGAAGGACAAATGTGGTTGTTATATGGAAAAGTTGCTATACGAAACCTTTGATATAAACACACAGTAGAAGAAGGGATAAAAAAATAAAGTTGTTATAGAGTGCTGTAGATTTTTTATTCCTAAACGACCTCAAATTCCCACAGATGGACACGGAAACTGCCTTCTCAAAGCTCTTGGAGGACCCCCGGCTGCAGCCGGATGACGACCGCTACCAGCAGAAGCGGCGGAAGAAATACGAAAAGTTCCAGAGGAAGAAGCAAAAGCGGGAGGACGAGGAGGCCAGAAGGAAGGCTTTGGGAGCTTCATCGGAGCCGGTGAAGGAACGCCGGAAGTCCATTGACCTGGGCACTTTTCCCGCCACCAAATTCTCAAATTTACGCATGGTGGAGATCCTCCGGTTTTTTATTGGTCATTTCCTGGCCATGGCCAAGAAGGCCATTGAATTCTCCTCCTACTCGGAAGCCACCATGTATGTTCTACATGTGGAAAATATTTGCAAGCTCCTCAAGGAGCATGTCCCACTGACCAAAACGAACATGGACACTACTACCATTGACTTCAAATATCTGGTACATTCCAAAATTATTTCTATATTAATAAAAACAAATAGACTTCCCCACAAATCAACTTCAAACAAAATTCAAATCAGCTTCAAATACAGAGAGATTTATGAAGTTGAATTTGATTGTCCACTTCAAATACGTTATGTATGGGCAGTTGAATATAAAATCAACTTCAACTTCAATTTCAAATCGAAGGATGGAAGTTGAACGACAAATTAATGAATATACAGATAAACAATTAATTATAATCAATTAATTATAATTATTAAAAAAAGACTTTGCTGATAGTTGAATTTGAATTTTCAACTTGATTTGGGTATTTTTGCCATTCATGATAAAAATCATGGGATATTGTATCTTTATTTTATAGCGATTTTATGTGATTTCTGAATTCTCTGAGAACCACATGCTAGCGGTTTTAAATATGTTTACACTACAAATAACTCTGGTCGTCAGCAAATTTACACAGTTAAAACATTCGTTTAAACAATTATTCCTGACTGCTATTTAAATGTTTAACTTCAAATAAACTTTTGTACAGTGGAGTGTCTCTATAAGAATAGTGAAGGGAAGGAAAAACATATTGTTACTGGGACATGTTGCTATATAGAACATTAAATATGTACTATATATGTACGAAGGGCGGAAAAAATAATACTCTTACAGTGGAGTCTATATATACCAACTCTGAAGGGAAGGGTGAAAAATGTTGTTACAAGGAAATGTTGTTATATAGAACATTAAATATGCATCTTACATGTACGAAGGGCTGAAAAAATAATGTTACAGAGAAATGTTGTTATAAAGAGACTTGTTGTAGAGAGACTCCACTGTATATAGAATTGTTATAAATATACTCCACTGTACTTGGTTTTCTATTCAAATTCAAATGATGCCCAAAAAGTTGTCAAATTATAGCGCTTTCCCAAGTTGATTGCATTCAAATTCAACTTGCAAATCAAATCAAACACGGAATTCCATTTGATTTTCAAATTCAACTCCAACTTCAAATCGAAGAAAAATTTGAATTCACTCATGTCTAAATAAAAGCTATAACTCCCAGAAAAATGTTCACATTATTTCCCTCCTTTTCGCGAATTGATATGAGATTTACATTGATTTTTGCAGAAAGAGTGCTCCGACCTCCGGAAAAGGCTAGGCTCGAAGATGGCGGAATACGTCCATTCGAAACTCTCCCATTTGTCCCACCCCGACGGGTCGTCGGCCATGTTCCTCAGCCCCTTGAAATTAAACGGGACCTCCAGGAAGGAGGAGTCTCCTGGGAGTAACTTTATCTTGGGCGTCCGGAAGCTACCCACGCCTCCCCCGGCCCCTTCCCCCGCTCAAAGCTCCATCCGCAAATTTGAATCCGCGGACATCACCCTCCCCGTACTGCCACAAGATGAATACTTTCCCATTCCAATGGTCAACTTCGAGCCAGCCATCCACGAAGAATTTCAGCTCCCTGAAGACGACAGCTTGGCCCTTCCACGGCGGCAGTCAGACGCAGTTGGACTTCCACGTGCTGCGGAAAGCAGGCTCGGTGCGTTTTTGACGGCTGATCCTGGACATTTAGATGTCAGTACGGCGTCGTCTATGCGGAGACACACCATGGCTGAAATTGGGGACACGGAGATGATCAGGAATGCGGCGCTGCTGTTCTAGTACACGTGATTCCGGCTTCTGTACAAGCCTGACTTTATTACAAAAAATGTTGATATGTCAAATGATATTGATTGTATAGCTACTAAGCCGTATTGGGGATTAAAACAATATTTATTTTCCAAGACATAATTTCTTTTACGCCTTTCTAGACAGAAGAATGCGCTATAAGCGTACTACAATGTTGACATATCTGTGGAATTTAAATGTAGTTTTTCGTAAAAATCCTTTCTTGGGTGTTATTCATTTTTGTAATTGTTCAATTTAGCGCAGCAGACGACTATAATTTGGAAAATTACATATTATTAAATTTGCATCTGCGGACTCTCTTCATAACAACGCGCAAGGGTTCATAACAACACACGAGCGGTTGTTTTACGAAAAAAGTAGTTAGGTGTAGTGGAGTCTCTATAAAACAAATCTCTTTATAATATCATTTCTCTGTAACAACATTTTTTCCAGCCCTTCGTACATGTAAGGTGCATATTTTTTGTTCCATATAGCAACATTTCATTGTAGCAATACTTTTCGTCCTTCCCTTTGGAGTTGTTATATGGAGACTCCACTGTATATGGAATAAAAAAACATGCACAGAATAGTTATATAGAAATATATTTAGTGAATAATAAAGTTCCTATACAGAAAACGTTATACATACCGTGGAGTCTCTATATATAACAACTCTGAAGGGACGGGAAAAACATATTGTTACAGGGAAAATTTGTTATATAGAACATTAAATATACATCTGACATGTACGAAGGGCTGGAAAAATAATTTTGTTACAGAGAAATGTTGTTATAAAGAAACTTGTTATAAAGAGACTCCACTGTATAAGGATGGTTGTTATAGAAAGAGTCCACAATTTGTTGACTGGAAAAAGTACCACGAAATTCCGCATCTAGTGCTCTTCTCAAAATTTTATTACTGTGGAGTCTCTTTGCTACTCTTTAAAACAACACTGAAGGCAAGAGCAAAAAATATAGATGGAAATGTTGTTATATGGCCCATTAAATATGTACCTTATATCTTTCTCGGCTTGACCGCAACAAGGGGAATACTGAGTCCATATATGTATACATCTACGAAATCTTTTTTAAAATGTTCGTCAGTTAGGTAAATTTGCATCTACAGTCGACTCTCTCCATAACAGTCAACTTTATAACAGTACTCTCGCTATAGCAGCAGCAAAAAATGCTCCCCTCAAACACTTTCACCAATTGCTAACATAGAAATGTCTGTTCTATATAACAGTTTTTCGCTATAACAAGCAAAATTTGATGCTTTATAGGGTGCTGTTATAGCGAGAGTCGTCTGTATGTAGGCATGTACAGAAGTTACTCAAAAATAATCTGTAAAGCTACAAAAATATTGTATGTATCTATATAATCCATTTTTATATTTACGCGGATTTAAAACAAAATTGTGGTTGCAACTGTCATAATAATTTAATAATAATTTACCAAGCTGTAAAATTTTAGTGATCAGCGCAGCCTTTTTAAGGTCAGAAACATGTCATATCCGGCATGCTTTATAAGTTTGAACGAATTCGTCTTTGCTTTAAAAATGTAAATAGCGATTATTTACCTTTCGTATTTCAGGTGTAAAAAACAAATTTGCAATGACAAACACCGTATGGCATATAAAACTGGTTTCTTTCAACAAATTTTTCCATGTATGGAGAAACCACATGTGAATTAATTCCACTGGTGATAGATTAATGACACAAAATGACTAATCCATTTAATTCCCTACAATTTGCATATGAATGCTCTGAAAATTCAAAAACATTTCCCTCAACAATAATGTATAAAATTTAATGTTTTATCGGCATCACGCTGCTTTGAATTTTTTACAATTAGCAAGAAAAGCGTAACAAAGACAGTTTTATCAAGCTCTGGTGAATTCAAATTGAAACAGTATTACTATAGAAGTACAGTCAACTGCTTAGTCATACATATAACCTACTGCAAATATATCAACGATAAATAAAGTGCAAGTGTGAGCAGATTCATTAAACAAAATCTCCGTCAAATAGACAAAATCAGGGCAGTTCTGTAGATTTTAGTAACCTTGATTCTCTAGACATTTTTGGGATTCCAAATACTAGAGTTTGTCAATACATAGTTTGACAACAAAATTATAGCGAAATTTTGTCAACAAATTCTTTTGTTCACTACCAAAATAATTTGTTAAGATCAAATGAATCAATACGCTAAATATTATGGAATTCTATTCGCGTTCCTCCAATTCGGCGGGAATCTTGGAATTCCACGGCCCTTTTTGACTATCTTGCCACACTTGAGTAAGTGCCTCTAAAATTCATTTTTAGTTCCGAATATTCCATTCCACAATACATTTACGAGGCATGCTGTGGAACGCCGATTAAGAGGACCTTTAATTTTCAATAGATGTTACTAACATGGAAGGCTCGCTCAACGTCACCTTTAATACGCCGCAGTTTCTCGCATTTCTACAGCAAATCGACACACTCGAAATCCCGCGAGCATCGCCAAATCGCCCGCCCAATCCGGCTGGTAGCAAGAATCAATTTGGCCGAGGAGGACCTTGTGCCTGTGGTCGGAGCGCTTTGGAGAGCAATGTAATTCATATATTTTTCCTAATTGATAAAACCTCATTGCAATTTAAATCTTAATGCTTGTCTGCTACGGTCGTCACTCACTTTAAAATGCACCCTATCTGCACGTGAAATTTTGCTGTTATAGCAAGATGCTGTTATAGAAAATTGAGTAAAAAAAATCATATTAATTAATCAAGACCAATTCCATAGCTTCATAATTTAATAAAAATATATCAATATTTACGCAATTTTACTAAAAACGTGGAATTTTCCTTGAAAAAGGAATAAATTTGCGTTAGTAAAGGGAAGTTTAATAGCTGTTATTGAGAAAAAGTGAATGTTAAACGGATACTTGATGGTGGCTGAATGCTGTTATAGAAAGGAAATGCTGTTATAATGGGATAAATGTGGGGGAGTGAAGGAAAAATCCTGCTGTTATAGCAAAATGCTGTAGTAGCAAGTGCTGTTATAGAAGAAACTGTTTACATATATACAGTCGATTCTCTCTATAACGGTTTAGAAAAAAGCAGCCAGAAAAACCGTTGTAATGAATGACCAGTATAAGGAAATCATGGGAGATTGAAATGACCGAAAAATCGTTATAACGTGTGAGGGCGTGGCCTAAAACCGTTATATCAAAAATGAATTTATGGCGGGGATTCAGCAATTTGGAAAAACCGGTATAGCATTAGCGGCCATGGCCTAAAACCTTTATAGCAAAGGACATTTATTGGTCGGGGATTCAGAGCTTTCCCGGTATAACGAAATCACGGCTATAAAATAATTGTTATCGAGGAAGATTTTAGCATGGAAATGGTCTCGGGCGGGTTTGTGAACACCGTTGTAGTGCAAAAACCATTTTAAGGAGGTCCGTTATAGAGAAAATTAACTGTAACGCTCTCGGAGGGATCACAGGTTGCTGTTACAGTAAGAGTCCTTGCCTGTCCTTGCATACAGTCGACTCTCTCTATAACAGTCCCCTGTATAACAGTACTCTCATTATAACAGCAGCAAAAAATGCTCCCATCAAAAACTTTCTCCATTTGTTAACATAGAAATGTCTGTTCTCTATAAGAGTTTTTCGCTATAACAAGCGAGATTTGATGCTTTATAGGGTGCTGTTATAGCGAGAGTCGACTGTAGAGAGAGCTGTTATAGTGAGAGTCAACTGTAATAAATTCTTCTTCTCAGTCCAGAGTCGTTGGAGGATCAGAGGCCCTTCCGGGGGAATTCCCTTGGAGGGTCGGCCTGCTGGTTGGTTCCGAAAATTGCACCGGTACAATTCTAACCCGACAATGGATCCTCACAGCCGCCCATTGCTTCCGGAGCTACTACCCGGGACAAAGGGTGGAAGTGTTGGTTGGTAGTGTTGGTCAAGGAGGAGCTCCGTACCAGGCCAGATTCACCCGCCACGAGTCCTTTAACCCGTCCAACGTGTACAGAATTGATATAGCACTGCTCAAGTTGGATCAAAAATTACGGTTTGACTACAAAAATGTAAATTCCTACAGATCAACGAATTTTAGACAATCTCAAATTTGACAGCACGTGATATCTAAGGCTGTTGTGAGATTCAGATTGGACCAATTTGCCTCCCTTTTGCATTGACCAATGATGGACTCCGTGGGACAGTTATGGCGTCGGGTTGGGGTCGAGTGGCGGAGAACGGGGACACGTCGGAAAGGCTTCGGAAAGCAACTTTGGACCTCATTGACAACCGCAGGTGTCAGAGGGTGAATGGACACTTTCGAGTCAATGGGAAACCAGTGGAAATCGATCGGTCACTTATTTGTACATTTACTCCAGGCAGAGACACTTGTCAGGTTATGATTGCCCAGTATATACACATACATATACGTACATACATTTACAAAATCCCAGTTTGCAGATATAAAATTATTGGAAGAAAGAATGGAGTCAATATTAAATGGAAATCTTGTTAACAGGGTGATTCCGGAGGAAGTCTAGATTACAAGTACAAGGGGAAATGGTACGCGGTGGGGATTGTGAGCTACGGGAACGGCTGTGCTCGGAATGACAGTGCCGGGATAAATACGCGTGTCACGGACTATTTGAACTGGATTCAAGACACGACGGGTATTTGAACTAAAATTCCATTTAACATTCGATTCTTGGCAACAGTGAAAAATATTATTTGATATGCGTTGCGTCATTTTTTTTTTGGCCGTAGGTGTTCACAATTTTTGCCGGGAATAACGCAATGGCCCGTTTGTTGGATTAATTTTTGTTACTTTTTTGGCAAAGTGAAAAACTTGTATCCTCCAATTAAATTTAGAGCCGTCTAAGTAGTGCACCTTAACTGTCTAAAGCGTTGCGAAGCCGCATTTTTTTGCATACAGTGGAGTCTCTCTGTAACAAGTCTCTTTATAACAACAATTCTCGGTAACAACTTTATTTTTCCAGCCTCTCGTACATGTAAAGTGCATATTTACTGTTCTATATAACAACATTTCGCTGTAACAATATTTTTCGCCCTTCCCTTCAGAGTCGTTGTATAGAGACTCCACTGTATTGACTGCCTTGAGTAACTGTATCAAATGTATAGAAAATGCATGCGGATTCGACCAGCCGCATATTTTGTTTTTAATTTCACAAATTCGCGTATGCTACGTAAAATTTTCGTGTGAGATTTATCACTTGCAATTTACAACCATTGCATTTATGTACATAATGTATATGCATGTGCATAAAGAAAAAATAAGATTTTCAAGCATTTTAATTTGAAACAAATATAAACGTAAAATGTGTACTCTCGACACGAATTAAATTGTTGCTTTTTAAACGTATTTTTCTACTATAGTTCTAGGATTACGTTTATTTTTTCACAGTTCCATATTTCTAAGTATGTTTTTGAATCAGTTTTAAATTTATGTCGTTAATTCACTTTTTGTTAGAACAGTCGACTCTCTCTATAACAGTCCCCTTCATAACAAATTCTCGCTATTGCAGCAGCCAAAAATGCTCCCCTCGAAATCTTTCTCCAATTGCTAACATAGAAATGTCTGTTCTCTATAACAGTTTTTCTCCATAGCAAGCAAAATTTGATACTTTATAGGGTGCTGTTATAGCGGGAGTAGACTGCATTACGTTTAGTTACGTTAGTATTACGTTTAGTTTAGTCCACAAGGAAGAGTTCTCCAGATTCTGCAAATACCATTTTGATACACGCATCGATGTGGTTTTCCACTGGATTTCTTGCATTTTAACAGGAACATTTTCTGCATTTAATGTTTATGTACCAACAATTCCAATGTACTAATTTCCATGTCTATTATCCTGCACAGTTGGCACCACCAACAACGCGTGAATGTCAAGGTGCTCATTATGATGTAAATGAGGAAGGTCATTGGTACATGCGGAGCATTCACACAAAATAATATAAATAATTACATCATTTCATACTTCCGTGCAGTCACATCAAAGCCGGAGAAAAATCCTGTAACATTATTTCTGCGGAAATAACTCTACGTTCTTCAATGCATTTTTCTTCGATAAAAATGTCTTTAATTTGGTGTCAGTTATTGGGAGTGTTAGCCATTATTTTCCCATTTTGTGACTCGCAAGGATTTTTCTATTTCGGAGGATGGCCAAGTAAGTTTTTTCTCTCGGATGACAAGAATACAATAATGTCATTGTGAAATTAATTTACGGAAGCATTTGTAGATAAGCAATTAACCACGACCACAAGGGCGCCGGCCGTGATAAATAATCGACCTCCCAGGGAGAGTCTGGCTCAATTCGGACGACCTGGCCCATGTGAATGTGGAAAGAGCAACCTGGATACGAAGGTAAACATTTTGTCCAAATAATTTTATCATTATACGCTCATTCAAGATGCAAAAATGTGTAAATACGAGATCAAACTTAGTATTAAATATTAGAAATCAAGGTTATGACATCCGAGTCGGTATTCGAATTTAAATCGGAATTATATTCATATTGTTCAGTATTTTAATCGGAATTAGTCTAAATATTTTTGTCAGAAAAATATTTTCATTCGAATTTATAATCACAAACACAGTCGAAATTCAAATTCACATTCAAAATTTGACATTTGGATTCCGATACTTTATTGATATTCAAAAATTCATTCATTACGTTGCTAATTCCCGCCTTCGGGCAGAAATTTTTTTTTGTTGCAAAATCAATGTATTATAGCGAGGATTTTTTCAATTGTCAGTAATTTAACTGTTTCGTCCGTAAAAGCATCGATTGTTGCAAAATCAGAACTGCGGAGTCATTTTATAATTATGTGTATTCCTTTTACGTCTATTCTAAGCCAAAAATTATGGTAAATTTCATTACAAATAAATTTTTAAAAGTATTAGAAAAGTAGTTGAATACGTATTCACATGTTTGAATACTTACATAAAATCGTATTCGAATTATCGAAATTAGATTTTAAATATCCGAAATTGAAATTTGTATCCATAATTATAGGAAAAACGTGCATTTTAATTCGATTTTAATTCATATTTTTTCGGATGGCAGTCCCCGGTCAAAATTTCTCTTTGCCGTCATACCTCCATAAATTAATGATTTCGCAGCATTCTAGAGTAGTGGGCGGGACGGAGGCATTGCCCGGGGAGTTCCCCTGGAGGGTGAGTCTCCTCATTGGGCAAGCGAGTTGCGCCGGGACGATAATCACCCGTGAATGGATCCTCACCGCCGCCCACTGTTTCCGGGGCTACTACCCGGGACAAACGGTAGAGGTCCTGGTGGGCGGAGTGGGCGGGGTGGGATTTACTGCTTATCCAGCCCAATTCCTCCGTCATGAAGACTACGATTCCAGGACGGAGAAGAATGACATTGCACTCCTGAAATTGTATCAGAGGAAATTGGAGTTTCGATCGGGACAAGTAATTTTCTTTCCATGTTTTAAACATGGAACTGTAATACAGTTTTCAAGTGACAGAAGGATTTTTTATTAAGTTTTTTTTACCAGAACATGCATAATATGTAAGTATTTGTGTATTTTCTAGTATCGACCAATCTGCCTTCCTTTTAAGTTAGATGAACCGGACATTGTGGGAAAGGTGTGGGCTTCTGGGTGGGGCGTTATTTACCGTGGAGGTCCCCCTTCAAACAGGTTGCTCAAGGCTCCCTTGGATATAATTGACAACCAGCAGTGTCAGCGGTTGAATGGGGACTTTGTGTTTGGTAGCTCCGGGCTACAAGCCCAAATTTACGAGACACAAATTTGCACTTTTACGCCTGGAAAAGATACCTGTCAGGTATATAAAAACCTTTTCCTACACTAATTAAAAAACATAGTTAATAATTAATAATTCTGTGCAACGTTTATTCGTATTATAAAAGAACGGTTTACAGTCGAACCTCTCTATAACGGGCTCCCTTATAACGGTTTTCTCTCTATACCGGTGGCTGAAAATGCTTCCCTC
>JAQGBT010006958.1:0-11659 GCA_034698585.1 Disparrhopalites patrizii | reverse complement strand
CTCTCTCTTCCTTTTTCTTTTTCTTTGCCTTTTTTCTCTCTCTTCCTTTTTCTT
This sequence comes from Disparrhopalites patrizii, assembly GCA_034698585.1. Lineage (NCBI taxonomy): Eukaryota > Metazoa > Arthropoda > Collembola > Symphypleona > Sminthuridae > Disparrhopalites > Disparrhopalites patrizii. Next base: position 11,605 of record JAQGBT010006958.1, on the reverse strand, counting down.
TTTCTTTGCCTTTTTTCTCTCTCCTTTGTTTCTCTACCCTTTTTTCTCTCTCCCTTATTTATCTTCTTCCATTTTTCCTATCTCCCTTTTCACTCTCTCTGTCTACCTTTTCCTCTCTCGGTTTTTCTCTCTCCTCACCATGTCTTTCCCCAATATTTTCATTCCCTCTTCTCCTCCCATTTCTGCCCCCATCACAACCTTTATTCTTTTTCCTCAGCTTTTCTCTACCTTATACTCTCACCTTTTTTCTCTACTTTCTTCACGTCTTTTACTCTTTGTCTTTTTTCGATTTTTCTGTATCTTTGTTTCTGTCGTTTAATCCTTGTAGATACATCTTTGGATTTCTCTCTGTGACTTTCCCTGTTAATTTTAATCTTTCCTTTTTCCGGTTGTGTGTTATGCCCGTAATATTTTCTTCGTTTTTTTACGTTCATTCTTACAATTACAGATAGCTTTCTGCATCCGTTTTCTTTCTAGCCGACTTTCTCCACAAATTTTTCATTTGGTCCTTTAATTTCTTGCTCAGCGTGTTTTCCAATTTCTTACTTCCTTCCTCTCTTTATTTTGTTATGCCGTCGTGCACTTCTTTCTTCTACTGTTTTTCTTATTACATTTCTCATGCCCTTCTTTGTTTATTTTTTATCTATTTCGTTAGGTTTTTGTCTTTGTTTCGTTCTGTTTGTCTACCGTTTTTTAGTATTGTTTTCATTTTCTATTTCTTTCCTGTTCTGATTTGTTTTTTCTTCTCTGTTCTTTTCTATTGATTTGTTTTTACTCTTGTCCAAGTGTTTTTCTTTTGCTCTATTGCGTTTACTTTTCTCTTTGTCTCTGTTCATTTTTATTTTGCTTTGTTTCTTTCTGTTTTTCTACCGTTGTTTCATGATATTTTTCATTGTATATTTCTGTCTTTTTTGCGTTGTTTCCCCCTTCTGTTGTTGTTTCATTGGATTTGTTTTTCTCTCGTTTCACTGTTTTTTCCTTGGCTTTGTTTTTACCCTTTTCTATGTATGTATATTCTTTTGTTTTGTTCCTTTCTATTAGTCTCTCGTTTTCTCTGTTCGTTGTTATTTTGCTTTGCTTTTTCTCTTGGCTCTATAGCCTCCGTTTCTTTCCTTTCCAATTCATCTCCATTTCCCTTGTTCCTTCCTTCTTTTCTCTTTTTCTGTTTCTTGTACGTTTTTGCTTTTTCCATCCGCTTTGGTCTCCGCTCCTTTCTGCTTTCCCCAACTAATGTTTTAGTCTTTCTCACTTATTTTCTTCCTCTCCGTTCCTCTCTTTCTTGCTCATCCTATGCCCGTCTCGTTGTGTCTTTACCTGTATCATTCTCCATTTTCTGCTATTTGTCTCTCTCAGCCTTTTCTCCATCTGCCTGTATGTTTAAAGATACTCTTTTTCCAACGCTCTCCCTTCGCCTATACCATTATTTACTCGCTCTCTTCGCCTCTTCATTTTTTTCGGATTCCTTCTTTTTTTTCTCTCCTGTGACTACATTTCTCTCTTTTCCTTCTTCTGCATCAGTCTCTTACATATTGGTGTCTCTTTCTCCGTTTTCTCCGTTTTTTCCTCTCTCGGTTAGAAAATAGAAGCTCTCTTAATCTCCAATGCGCACAGTTGACTTTTTTCCTCTTCCAAATCTTGGGAGTGCTCGGAGTTGCTGGATTTCCCCTCCCCTCTCCCTCTTGTAGTTGCTCTTGTCCTGCCAAAAAAAAATGTTTTTACTCATGTTCCTCCCCTCCCTGTCCCCCTCCCCTCCCGCTTAATGTGAGAGAGTCTCCACGATATTAAGGAGTGCTATAGGAAACAGGGAAAAGAGGGAAAGGAGTAAATATTTCCTCTCCCCTCAGAATTCAAACCCTCCCGCATTTCTCCCTCTCTCCACCTCCAGTGTGGTGGGGCTGTTAATGACACTCAATCGTAATTATTAGCCCCATTAACTTGATTATCCCTCAAACCACTTGGCCAAACACCCCAGAGAGACACTTGAGGCTCCAGGCACGTCTCGGGTCTCGCCGCACACCCGTTTTTTCATCTTTATTCAACACACCCCCGCCTTTAATTAGCCCGTGAAAGGGGGATGTATCACCCCTTGCTCATTCCTTTCAATTCTCACGGGACAGAGATATCTTTTGAGGGAAGATCTTCTCTCTATTTGAAGTTGTAAACATTAAAAAAAATTATGAGGCAAGGACGAGGATCTTAACAATATTTGAACAATTATCTCCAATTGACTTTGTCTTCCGCTTCTTGAAAGTCAAAAAGGGAAATTAAGTTAAATTCAAATTCTTATGACGAACACATTTTTTCTGGGAAGAATTACAAAATGAATGAAAAAAGGCAGCATGGGGAAACCGCTCCGAAAAAGGAACAGGGCGCATATTTATCAAAGGAAGTAAAGGATAAATGGGATTCACTATGATTAAAATTAATTCAAAATAGCACAGAGCCGGTTTTCGCAATTTTCAAACGTTATAAAAAATGTATAAATATAATTTTGTTACTCGGCTGACTTTGAAGTAACTCACAAAGCGCAGAGCCTCCCATATATCACAAAAAGAAGCCAAAAAATGAGAGGGATCTCATTGCAAAAACAGGAGAAAGTCATAGGAGAAAGTCAAAGAGAAAGCAGGGAGACCAAGGAGAAAGTGGCGAAAAATCCCCTGATCGGCGAATGACACCAACGAACAACGATGAACTTATAAGTCATAGAGAAAGTGGCTGGAGAATAAAACAAAGATATTTAATGTGAAAGCCAGAGAAAGCAAAAACCATAGAAGGCTTTTCTTACGTTAGCAAAAGGGAAAGCTTTGTCCAAAAACCGGAGTTAAAAGAGAGTTTTGTATAGAAACAGGGACAGAAGAACCTTTAAAAACAGAAAAGAGAAAGCAAGAAAATGAAAGCAGACAAAAACAAGGAAAAAAGACAAAAATAGGAAAGCCAACAAAATCAAAGTAAAGAGAAAGCACAAAAAGAAAACGACAAAGAAAACAGCAAATAAAAGCGAGAAAAATCTAAAGCAAAAAGAAAGCAAAAAAAGAAAACGAGGAAGAGAGAAAGCAAGAAAAGAGCAAACAAAAGCAAGAAAAATACAAATCTAAAAAAGAAAGCAAAAACAGAAAACGACGAAGAGAGAAAGCAAGAAAACAGCAAATAAAGGAAAGGAAACACAAATCCAAAAAAGAAAGCAAAAAAAAGAAGAAAACGACGAATAGAGAAAGCACGAAAGCAGCAAATAAAAGCGAGGTAAATACAAATCGACAAACGAAAGCAAAAAAGATTAGAAAATAAAGGCAAAGGAAAGCAAACACAGTGAAAATTAGCAAACAAACAAAAGCATGGAAAAGAGAAAGTAATGAAAGGAGAAAGCAAGGAAAATATGCAGCAACAAACGAGAAAGAAAAAGTTAAATTTATATATAAAGCATAGAAACAAATAAGAAAGCGCTTTTGAGTGAAAGCAAACAGAAAACAAACAAAAGCATGGAACAGAGAAAGCACAAAAGCAAAGAAAAAAGGGAGCATAAAAAGCAAAGAAAAGAGAGAGCATAAAAAGTAAAGAAAATAGAGAGCATAAAAATCAATGAAAATAGAAAGCATAAAAAGCAAAGAAAACAAGGGGGAAATATAATGCAAAGAGGATAGAGATAATAGAGTGCAAGAAAACGATGAAGCTCTTAAAAGTGAAAGCAATTTAAATGGAAAAAGAGAAACAATTTGAAAGTGAAAGCAGGAGAAAGCGCTTCAAATTGCACGTCCGAAGAGATAATTTCAACGGCAACGGCAGGAAACGAGACATGAACAAAGTGGGAGAACAAGCGACGAAAGATGAGAAAGTGAGATGAAAAAACGTCTACAAAAGCCCGGGAGTTTTAAGTACCGTTTTAAATAAGTGTATTAGCAAAAAAGGAATTTACTCCTCCCCCAGCCTTTTTTTCTCGCTTTACCACTACGTCCCCCTCTACACACATCCCATAGAAAATATGATCCTTGACTAATATTTAATTTCCCCACACGTTTTATTACCCGCTTGCAAAGGACGTATCGTCTCCCTGCATTTCCATAATAGCCTTAAAGACTATTTAGCATACGCAGCGTGCACTGTTCTGCTCTGGGACTTGAGTTGGGGAAAAAATTATGGGGCATTTAGTGAGAGTGAAAGCACAAGGGGGACGCTTTCCATGGCCAACCATGATCATCATGGAGGAATTAAGTCCTCCATTTACTTATTCAATTCCAATTCCCTCCAACCCACTTATCCTTTCCCCCAAGTGGCAGATAGAAGTGCCAATATTTCCAGATATGAAGGTCATATCAATTAAATTTTACATGAGAATTCTTCCATTTCTACGGCAAGATTATTCGCACTTACGGCAGCATTTTTCTCCATGCGTTCTCTTTTTCTCAAATTGTCTTTTGTCGTTCGTTTGCCTTACATTTTTTCTCTCATTTCCCTTCTTTTAAAGTTGAGTCTCACCTGTCTCTCTCGCAAGTTTGCTCTTTCTTGCTTTTTTTATTTTTTCTGTCTCTCTCTTTCTCTGTCTTTTCCTCTTTCTTTCTGTCCCTCTCTTTCTCTGTTTTTTCTCTTTCCTTCTGTCTCTCTTTCTCTCTCTCTATCCTTTTCGATTTCCCTCTTTCTCTCGCGATTTCTTTCGTTCTCTCTCGATTTCTCTCGCTCTCTCTTTCTCTGTCCTTTTCGATGTCTCTCTTTCTCTCGATTTCTCTCTTGATCTCTCGACTTCCTTCTTTCTCTCTTTCTCTCGATTTCTCTCTTTTTCTCTCGACTTCCTTCTTTCTCTCTCGATTTCCATCCTTTTTTCTCGATTCCTCTGTTTCTCTCTTTCCTTTTTGATCTCCCTCTTTCTCTCTCGATTTGGCTCTTTCTCTCTTGACTTCGTTGTTTCTCTCTCGATTTCTCTCTCTCGTTCCCCATTTGCATTGCTCTTTAAATAACAAAAAAATGAGGGGAAAATATAAGCATTAAAATTCAGAGGTAGCATAATCGTCGAATTGCGTGATTACCATGTAAAAGCGTTATCAAATGTTCCCGCTGAGACATCCGTGTCCAGCATTTCCAGAAGCTCCAACATCCTTTGTTTACCGGCCATAAAACAAGCCGTCTTTTGTCAAACAGAAACGTCCTACCCGGAAACCTTTGTGAGAATCCAAACGGAAAAATAAGGCGGTATTTCAAAGGGAAGAGGTACAAATGGGCTTGGAATGTAAACAAAAATTGTACACACACAATTTATACACACAAAATTGTACATAGAAAATTGTAAACATGACCAACCAATTACCATGTGCAAAAATTGCTCAAAGGCCCCTTAAAAAGCCCGGGTGGTTCCACAGGTGGCGGAGGAACCTTTTGGAGGTGATCAGGCGGCAAACACAAAGGGGAGATTTCCTTTTATGCATTGCCCATTATATTTGCTTTCTCCCCGCAAAAATCTGAAACTGAAATGGAACCCCCAAAAAACGTATATTTGTATTTCCCGCACATATAAAAAATTCTCTGTTTGGGGAAAGAATAAATGGTGGAAATTGGCATCTTCAAAAGTTCATGGCTTTTCCTATAAAGCGGGAAAAAAATTATTTTTATTTATGGCAATCAAATGAAAGCGGGGAAATTTTTCTCAACAGCCCTTTTATCCACCTCTTGAGCTCTCTTGAAGCTTCTGTTGGCAACAAAGGCTATTCGTTCCCGGCTTTGACGGGGTGGAACGGATTTAACATGATGCAGAGCTCCTTTCACACTAAACAAGATGTTCTTTTAAATACGGGGACAGTCCATGCATTTGATGGGGAAGGATTCGGATTGGATCCTCGAATTACAGAAGGCAATTGAATATCACAGAAATTGGAGGGGGAATAAGGAGGCATTGAAGGGGAAAGTGTCCTTACCTGAAGAGTCACAAGTGTCATTGAAGCCTCACACTTCCCATGCTTTCACTCCTTTTTCTCCCTATTTCTCTCAATATCTTTCTTTCTCTCTGGATCTTACCAGATGTTTTCTCTGAGCGTCTCTGCTTTACTCTTTTTCCCGCCCAAAAGCTTGCTTTCTACCTTTTGGTCTCGCTTTCTCTTTGGTTATGTGTTGCCCCAGGATTTCTGTGTCACCTTTTTATTATAAATTACTACGTAACTTTGTTTTCTTTGCGTGGGTTTCGCGGCTTTCTCCGTTTTAATTAATTTTTTGCATTTCTATGCGTTCGTACTTATTTATACTTTTTAGGGTGTTTTTTTATCTGGATTTTATTTTTATTTTATTTTCCGTTTTAATTTAGGCTTTATTTTTATTTTATTTTCCGTTTTAATACAGGTTTTATTTTTATTTTATTTTCCGTTTTAATTTAGGTTTTATTTTTATTTTATTTTCCGTTTTAATTTAGGTTTTATTTTAATTTAATTTCCGTTTTAATTCAGGTTTTATTTTTATTTTATTTTCCGTTTTAATTTGGGTTTTTATTTTATGTCCCCTTTTACTGAGGTTTTATTTTTTTATTTTCCCTTCTTATTTAGGTTTTATTTTTATTTTATTTCCTCTTTTACTTAGGTCTTAGCTTTATTCGATTTTCCCTTTTTATTTAGGTTTTAGTTTTATTCTATTTAGCTTTTTATTTAGGCTTTAGTTTTATTTTATTTTAGCTTTTTATTTTGGTTTTATTTTGATTTGATTTTGTTTTTATTTTCCCTTTTATATATTCTCTCCTGTTTTGTGTTTGCCTTTAATTTTTCTCTTTTTTGAACTTTTATTCTTATCCCCTTATGCTTTTTCCTGCATCTTCAGCTTTCTCTTGTATTGTCGGCTTTCTCCGCCCAATAATTTGTTTCATCCTCAACTGCTTTATATTTTACTTTCGTTTCTCGCTTTTTCCTCGAACTTCTATACTTTCCCTAGTTATTGTTTTTATTTATTTTCTCTTTTCATTTACACACTTTCTCCTGTACGTTTTCGTATTTTGCTTTAATTTCTAGCCTTTACTTTGAACTATTATTCTTTATGTCTTTGCTTTCTCCTGCCATTAATCTGCTGTCTCTTTCTATAGATTTGCATTCGCCTGAACGTTTTCGTATTTTCCAGTAACTTTTATTATTTTCCCATAAATTGTTTGATTTTGCTTGTATTGTCTACTTTCACCTGCCGTTTATTTGTTTTCGCTTTTAACTTATTCCTTTTCTCCTGTCCCTTTTTTGTATGTTTCGTGACCTATTATTTTGCCGCCAATTCGGATGCTTTCTCCTGTCTTTTTCTGTCTCTTGTCGCTTATGTGTTTTCTCTTTTCATTTATTTACTTTCTACTTTATATTTTTTGTATTTTCCGGGATCTACTATTATTTATCCGCCCATTTTGACACTTTCTCTTGTATGTTTTGCAGTCTCCTACATTTTATTTGGTTTCTTTTATCCTTCAGTTGCTTTCTTCTGTACCTTTTTGTATCTGAGTGAACTTATGTTCTTTCTCGGCCAATTTGGATGCTTTCTACTACGTTTTCTGCTTTATCTTACCGTTTGTTTTCTGTCTTTGTGCCTTCGCTTTTTATTTTTGGCTTTTTCATTTCAACATTTATATCCGATTGTTTTCTGCCATTTCGTGCCTGTCAAGTTAAATAATTAAATCGATAATTTGAAACCGCCAAATTTTAAAACGTGCACGCTTAAATGGTGAAACGTTTTTAAATTGAGAGTTTTTTAAAGAATTTAATTCTTTGGGACCGGGAAAGTGCGCCCTCTCTGGCACTTTTCCCCCCAGCACCTTTCTCCACCTTGCCTCTGGTGTAACAAATAGCATTTCACCGGACTTTAATACACTCATTACTATTATGGGAGTCACGAGTTGAATTATATGTTCTTGATTTTTATTTTAGTTCCTCTTGTAAGTAGTAAATCCCCCGATGAAAGTTGGTTCTTATTGTTTGAAAGGGAATATTTCTCCTCCAGCACCAAAAGCCCATAAAGGCTCTGTGGGTGATGCCAAAGAAGAAGTATGATATCTCTTATCCCTCAATGTTTCCCCCGGTTTTTACAATAAGCCAAGTTTTATATTATTGTTGGTATATTTTTTATAGTCCCCAGAGAAATTGTGGTGGTGGGGAAAGTCGTAAAATTAAGACATCCACGGCGCTAGTCCTTTTTATTGTATAACAAATTTTATGGTTGATTTTTGCGAAGAAATTGTAAAGAAATAAAAAAGACGGTGGGTAATTTGGAAGGGGTTGTACCTTTTTTTCGTAATCCTCGTAGTTAGATTAGGTAGACATACATAGTATGTACATACATATGTACACACATACCTATATGTCTGGAACCTTTTGAGTAATGTATAAATACATCTATACAAGCACATGATGAGATGCTGCGGATGTAAAGAATGGCAGGAAAGACGAGCTCAAAGGGAAGGGAGGAGTGATGGACGGAAAATATAAATGGGAGAAAGCAAGTACGAGGTGGGGCGAAGGGAGAAAGAAATAGATAGGCTTGTACATACGGAGGCAGAGAGTTCAGGAGCGTGTACATGATATTGAAAGGGGGACAGAAAATTAGAGCATAGAGCAAAAGGATATAAAAAAGAAAGCGGGGGAACAAGAGGTAGAAAGCAAGAGAAAGGTAAACGGAAATCTAGATAATAATAGAAAAATAGGGAAATAAAAACGAAGAATGCGGACGAGCGAGAAAGAGACGGATCGACGGGAAGACAGAATCTAAGGGAAAATAAAAAGTAGGAACAACAGGGATGATGTGAAAAAGAAAAAAGAGCAAGAAAGATGAAGAGTAAGCAATCAACGATAGAGAAATAAAGGAGGGAAAAAGGGGGAAAGTACATTAATCATAGGAAATTAAATAAGTAGAGAGAAGACAGGGAATTAGAGAAGAGAAGAAGGCAACGACGGGACAAAGGCAAAAAGAGAGGGAAAGACAGAAGTAAACGAGGAGAGAAAATCAGGCAAGGAATCAAGAAAGAGGCAAGGAAAAAAGGGGGCGTGATAAAACAGAAGTGGGAGAGATGGAGAGCGGACAAGCTGGAGCAAAACAGAAGGCGAAAACAGAGACAAAATAAGAGATAAAGGGAGGCAAAATAAAAGAAAACACGAGACAAAATAAGAGAAAAAAGCTGACAGAATAAGAGAGAAACGAGGTAAAATAACAGACAAAACGAGACAAAATAAGATACAAAACTAGATAAAATAACAGAAAAAAGGAGACAAAACGAGACAAAATAAGATACAAAATAAGAGATAAAACGAGAAAAAAGGGACAAACGAGACAAAATAAGATACAAAATAAGAGATAAAACGAGAAAAAAGGGACAAACGAGACAAAATAAGATACAAAATAAGAGATAAAACGAGAAAAAAGGGACAAACGAGACAAAAAAAGAGACAAACGAGACAAAACGAGACCAACTAAGAGACAGAACGAGACAAAATAAGAGACAAAACGAGACCAACTAAGAGACAGAACGAGACAAACGAGACAAAATAAGAGACACAAAAGAGGCAAACGAGACAACATAAGAGAAAACGGGAGAGAAATACGGAGAAAAAACAGGAAAAAAAGAAACAAAAATAATGAGAAAGAGGTGAAAAGCCGAAGCCAAGAGAAAAACAGATACAAATAAAGATAGAAAGAAAAAAGGAAAGGGGAAATGAAAACATAAAAGAGGCGAACCAGAGGAATACAGCACAGAGAAATAAAGCACTACGAAAAGAAGATACTAAAATCTGTAACGAGAATGAAATTTTGGAGAGAAATAGTCGACAGGCGGTATTGATAAAGAAAAGGAGAAAGAGGGAAAACAGAAACATTGTTTTAAACAGAAAAATAAAAGACCGAAAAAAAATACAGAGGCCTCATTGGAGCCTGAACGTCGAGCAAGGAAAAGGTGAAGAAACAGAGGAAATACGACTGTATAGACGAATGATGGAGAAAAACGGAAGAACATAGTAGAGTTTTTGGATGAGTGTCGGTTACGATTAGTTTTTTCCCAGTTTACGAGAACAAGGTTTTTCTTTTCTCGAAGATCAGTTATAGGATCAAACCCCGTGGTTCTTTCTCTCTTCTGGTGTGGTCATGCCCAAGGTTTTATATTAGGTCTAATGAATCATTAATGAGTGGCAGAAGGAGAGTAAAGCAATTGCGATGACTCCTGTCAGGAGAAGGGAGAGCGAAAGAGAGAGAGAGAGAGAAACAGAGAGTGAAAGGAGATGAGAGTTTCCTATCAGATTGACTTGACGGGAGGCTTTTTTTTTGCTGGTAGTACAAGTTGTACACCAAAAGGTAGGCCCACTTTCTTCACGGCACTCCCTTTATTTATATCCGTCTACGAAATGTATTGGATTTTTCCCCCAATTCTCTTTAAGTTTCTCCGTTATTTCGTCGGCCTTGAGTTTGGAGAGAGAGTGAGGCAGGAAGAGAGAGAATTAACGAGAAAGGAAAGGTGAAGGAGAGAGAATTAAGGAGAAAGAAAGGGAAGGCAAGAGAGAGTGAGAAAGAGAGAAATAGCGACAGAGAGAGAAGAGAAAGCGAAAGAGAGAGAAGAGAGAGAAGATAAAGAAGAGAGAAAAGATAGAGAGAGAAGAGAGAGAGAAGAGAGAGAGAAGAGAGAGAGCGAAACTTGATCGTGAGCCTAATCCAATTTTGGAAGAGGGAATCCTGTTGACGCTTCAAAGCGGCCTATGGTCAAGTGTCCCTGTCACCTTTCCGTCCTCGGGAACTTTTATCATACTCAAGCATACCAACTATAGACTTATTTCCTTGCGGTGGAGTCTCTCTACAACATTGAAGGGAAGAGCAAAAAATGTTGTTGCTGGGAAATGTTTTGTATAGAACATTAAATAAGTACGTTACATGTACGAAGGGAGGAAAAGTTTATGTTATAAAGAAATATTGTTATAAACAGACTCTACTCTATTTGGTTCTCCTGTCCGTAGGCAATCCAAAGTTACGAAGTAGTTTAAGTCCATTTAGAAAGTATTTTAGGAGATGTATATGAAAGCATTTCCTGAATACTGCAAGTATTTTAAGGAAGAAAATAAATGCTTGGAATTTAAAAAAATATTTCTATGAGCTTATATTTTGCTCTATAAACATTATACAAGAATATAATTCTAAATTCCGCCATTTAACTTCTACATTATGTGTGTTCTATTCGGAAAATTTTAAATACGTCATTAAGCCCAAAAATTAATATTTTGTTTACAGAAATTCCCAATTAATGAGAGATTTAATTTTAAATGTTTTAATTCGTAATTAATTTAGAATTTTGAAGTGCGGTTCACGTTATAATTGCATTTTTTGTCATCCCAACCATTAAACATGTCAATGTCTCTATTAAACTCTAGTCCAAAATTATGAAAATCAAATTGGGAAATTAAATTGTACGTTTCTTTCCAAAAGATTCTAAATTCAGAAATTGCTGTTGTATCAATTAGTTCAGACGTCAATAATATTCTGGGAATCCTTCTTTTTCATTCAAAAATATATTCAACTTTACCGAATTTTTGAATGCAGAAATTATTTTTATTTTGAAATTATTCTTATTTTAAATTATTCTTATTTTGAATTATTTCTTATTTTAAATTATTCTTATTTTGAATTATTTCTTATTTTA
>JAQGBT010006957.1:0-11659 GCA_034698585.1 Disparrhopalites patrizii | reverse complement strand
TAATCGGAATTATATTCATATTTTTCAGAATTTTAATCTGAATTCGATTCATATTTTTCTGTATTTTAATCGGAATTATATTCATATTTTTCAGAATTTTAATCTGAATTCGATTCATATTTTTCTGTATTTTAATCGGAATTCGATTCATATTTTTCAGCTTTTTAATCGGAATTATATTCATATTTTTCAGCTTTTTAATCGGAATTATATTAATATTTTTCAGCTTTTTAATCGGAATTATATTCATATTTTTCAGCTTTTTAATCGGAATTATATTCATATTTTTCAGCTTTTTAATTGGCAGTAATATAACTATTTCGTCCGTAGAAGCATCGATTTTTGCAAAATCAGAGTTGCGGAGTCAATTTAGAATTTTGTGTATTGAATGTGCGCTTATTTTGCTAAAAATTATGCCAGATTGCATCACAAATACATTTCCAAAAGTACAGTGGACTCTCTCTATAACGGTGTACCGCATAGCACCTACATTTAACCGTTATAGAGAATATCCGGTATAAGGAATACAGTCGACTCTCGCTTTAACAGCCTCCTATAAAGCATCAATTTTCGTTTGTTATAGCGAAAAACTGTTATAAAGAACAGACAGAACAGATGTTAACAATTGCAGAAAGTTTTTGAGGGGAGCATTTTTTGCTGCTGCTATAACGAGAGTACTGTTATAAAGGGGACCGTAATAGAGAGAGTCGACTGTAATGCAAAATCGTGATAGAGAAACATATTTAATGGCGGGTGATTCAAAATTAAAGCAAAACCGTTATAGAGAGAGAGAAGTATTGAAAGGCGTGACCTAAAACCATTATAAGGAGCGAGGCTGAATGGTGGGAGATTCAAAACTACCCCGTTATAGAGACAAAACTGGGATAGAGAAAACCGTTGCGGAAAGTGAATTTAGCATAGCAAATCTCTCTTTGTGAACACCGTTATACTGCGAAAACCGTTATATGGATGCCCGTTATAGAGGGAGTCGACTGTATTCGAAAAGTATTTGCATCCCCATTCATATGTCTGAATATTTTAATGAATTTGTTTTGGACTTGGAATTTATGTTTTCGATATCCAAAATTTAAATTTATACATTCATAATTAGGAAAAACGCGGGGTTTTCTTGAGGCAAATTTAAGCTTAAATTTCCTGCTTTCAGGTTCATCGAGGAAGCTGGAGAGACTTGAGACGTAGTGCGGTTTTTGAAATGTATTGCAATTTATGATATATTGTATGCAGAATGGAAGAGATTTTTTTGGTAGATAAAATTATGCTCACAGAGGAAAAGTGTGTGTGGAAAAAAATGTATTCCTATTTGCCTAATCCACACACATACGCCCATATATATTATATACATAATATATATTATATACACATGTACGTAATGCTGACAGGCACGAATGACTTACTCAATACTTGTTGTCTTTCCTGCGTCTGTATTTTTTAGAGGAAATTATACCTACAAAAAAAAAGTGAAGCATTACTCCACGCTAATGGGAGTGAATGTATACGTTGGACGTTCTTGTGCAGACTCGAGTGGCCGTATCAATTGTTGGTGAGTGAATGGGTTTGTGTGCAACAATGGGTTGATCGGGGGATGTTGATACACCTCGGCTTGCGGCCACTTGGGCATCCAACTCCTCATTTTTCCTCGCCCCATTGCTCTCTCTCAAAGATGCTCTGCAGGTGAACGGGATTTCGTAGTTGTCCAACGGTCGCAGCGGCGGTCACAGGTCTTCCTCCGTCCGTCTTTGGCTCCATTTCATTCATTTTTACGAATTTTTAAAGTTTGGCAGGCCCAATTTTTCCCTGGAGAAAATATTCACGTTGTTTGGGAAATTAAATGAAATAAAGGCCAAAATAAGCTTGGCTGCTTCTGGAATTCATTTTCACGGATATTTTGGACTATTTCTGGAGGATTCCTAGGCCGGTTTGGTCTGAATAGGCTTGTCTTGGTTATTTCTGGATCACGTGGATATTTCCGGAGCTGAAAGTTGATCATTTAAAAAATCTCCGGCGTTGTTAAGTGTGAGCCGTGTCAGATCGTGGAATTTAGTGTGAAGGGAAATTTTTGTTGAAAAAGGCACAGTGTGCGTGTGCACGTGATTCATAATGCCGAAATACGACCAGAAAATTAGTCATCAAGAGGTAATCCCCGTGAATTGCGAAAATTTGTATTGATTCTTCACGGTCGTGAATGAATACTAGCAAAATCCAGCTGAAATTTACGCGGATTTTAACTAGAATCTCCTAGAAATTCTTGCTGAAATCCAGCCGAAATTTGCACTAATTTTTATTAGTATTTCCTAGACGTTTTCGGCAAAATCGAGTTGAAATTTTCGCGCATTTGTAGTAGATTTTTTATCATTTTTGGCCAAAATTCAGCCGAAATTTTCACTAGTTTTAATCGAATTTCCTGGACGTTTTTGGCAAAATTCAGCTACAATTTGCGTGCATTTTTAATTGCACTTTCTAGCATTTTTCGCCAAAATTCAACCAAAATTTGCACGCATTTTACAAAAATTTCTAGAATTGTTTGACAAAATCTAACTGAAATTTGTGCGCACTTGAATTACAATTTCCCAGAACTTTTTAGCAAAATCCCGCCAAACTTTGCGCTAGTTTTACTAGAATTTCCTAGACGTTTTTAGCAAAAGTCAGCCGAAATTTAAAAACATTATACTAGAATTTGCTAGAATTGTTTAACAAAATTTAACTGAAATTTATGGGCATTTTAATTACAATTTCATCGAATTTTTTGGCAAAAATCCAGTTCAAATTTGCGCAAATTTTTACTCGAATTTCCTAGCCATTTTTGCCAAAATACATCCGAAATTTACGCACATTTTACTAAAATTTGCTAAAATTGTTTGACAAAATCTAACTAAAATTTGTGCACATTTTATTACAATTTCCTCGAATTTTTTGGCGAAACCCAGCTGAAATTTGTGCGTATTTTAACTAAAGAAAGTTCTTATAATGTTTTTGCAAATGCTTTTGTACATCGTAAGCCAGGAATCGAGGTTCCATGTCCGAATATTAGTAGAATTTCCTCTCAAGAATGAAAGAGAATTTTACCCTAGAGCATGAACATTGGAGGTGGAACCACACTTTTTTGTCCGTGGGAAAACCACTGTGGTAGCTCAGAAAAACAATGGATATTATCCCCAGAGAACAGCGTCTTTCTCTTTTATTTTTTTCCTAAATTCTTGCTTCATTAAAAGCAACAAAATTGCCATATGATATAAATCATAGACATTACCGCTTTTTTCTAAAAAAAAACCCTGGATGTTGCGTGTGGCTTATCATTTGTGTTAATGCCCAATTGAGGATTAACGAAAGCTTCTCTCGTATGCATTTATACATGGATTTGCGTGTAACCGAGATGTTCACCTTGAGAGATTGCATCTAGCTGTCATTAAGGAATATCATGTTCCATGTGTTAACATGTCCATTGAAAATTCCTGTTGTTTCTGATTAAAATTGTGTGTGTAAAAAAAATTAAATACCTAAAAAAATTTGCTCTTGCAATTAACAGGAACCGCAAGATTTTACATGGGCATATTTTCGCATTAATAATTTTCTAGATATTTTTGTTCTGTTACCTTCGGAAATTCCTGAAAGTCCCTTAAAAAGTGTCACAATATGCGGTGATAATAACAGTCATGTTTATATGTGGTCGTTTGTTAGGGTTATCTCACCTTCTATAGCAGATTTGATACTACAATTCTAGATAAATTTGAAATAGTCTAAATCTTGAAATGTTGGGAAATTCATCCTACATGACAAATACAGTGGAGTCTCTCTATAACAGCATCCAAGGGAACTCAAAATTTTGCTGTTATAAAAGGAATGCTGCTATACGGAACGAATTTATGTATTATGTGTTCTACGTACAAGGTGCTGCGAATTTCATGACGTTATGGAGAACATGCTGTTATAAGGGGTGCTGTTGTGAAGAGACTCCACTGTACGAGGGAATATTCTAGGCTGTGACAGAATATTTGTGTATATTTTTTAACCAAACACTTTTATTGTAAGTAGCTAAATTCCTTTTCCCCAGGGAAAAAACGATTTTTCGGCTAAACTTCGTCAGTTGATAGCCTCTGGCGCAGGAAATCATAATATTCTTATTCGGTCACACTGTGACCACCTCAAGGGACACCACAGCATTTTGAACTTTTTCGCCGTTTTGGCAGCGTTTCGGCGGGGCACAGCTGCTAATATTTGGATTTTGATCAAATTCGACGAGGTTACGTAAAACGGAATGATCTAGACCCAATTTTTAAGTTTTCCGAATTTTGATCTTGGTTCGCCGGAAAATCGCCAAAATCCCTGTTTTTTTGTCGTTTAGGCTGGCGTTTCTCCGCTAATAATTGAATTTTTATGCAACTCGGCGAGAACATGTTAAACTAAATTGTCAGAATCAACGTTTTGATTTTCTCAATTTTCGCCTCCGTTCGCCAGAAACTGAATTTTTGGTCATCAATACCCATTATTTGAGGCGGGGTTTTGGCGAACGGAAGCGAAAATTGAGAAAATGAAAAAATTGCTTTATAGAAAGTAGATTTAATTTAGTTTAACAAGTTTTTGCCGAGTTTTATGAAAATCCAATTATTAGCGGAGAAACGCCCGCCTAAACGACTAAAAAACAGGGTTTTTGGCGATTTTTCAGCAACCCGAGATAAAAATCCGGAAAATTAAAAAATTGGGTCTAAATCATTCCGTTTTTCCGGCGAACCGAGATTAAAATCCGGAAAACTACAAAATTAGATATAGATCAATCCGTTTTACGTACCTTCGCCGAATTGAATCAAAATCCAATGATTAGCGCCTGTGCCCCGGCCAAAACGCAGCCAAAACGGCGAAAAAGTTCAAAATGCATTTGTGTCCCTTGAGGTGGTCACAGAGTGACTGAATAAAAATATTATGATTTGCTACGCTAGAGGCTATCAACTGACGAAGTTTGGCCGAAAAATTCCGACATCGTTTTTTCGCCGGAGAAATGGAAGTTAGCTACTTTGTATACAATTTCTGTTTAAAATTTGTTGGCAGAAAAAATTTAGAATTTGCAATTGTTGTATAATGTAAAGTGTTCTCCCTAAAACAGGCGGTGTCAATCGCCCGAGCAGCGTACAGCACGGGCCGGACGAAGGACATCAATTTCCGGCTGAAGCAGCTCCGGGCGCTCCTGCGCATGTACCAAGAATGCCAGGATGAGATCCTCGTGGCCCTCCACAAGGACATGAGGAAGAGCAAGCTGGAGGGTTACCTCTACGAGGTGGACTTAATGGTGAACGATGCCCGGGAGGCCATTCGCCATCTCAAGACCTGGACGACGGCCAAATGGCTCAAAAAGAATTGGCTCACCTTCGCCGACAAGGGCAAGGTGGACCGAGTGCCCTTCGGGGTGGTCCTTGTCATCGGGCCCTGGAATTACCCCTTCCAGCTCACGCTCGTGCCCGTGTGCGGGGCCATTGCCGCCGGGAACTGTGTCATTATCAAGCCATCGGAGATCAGCGTCCATTCCGCCGTCAAAATGGCGGAGCTCATCCCCAAATACTTGGACCCCGAGTGCTACCACGTTCTTATGGGTATTGGCTCCATTCTATTATTATTATTGATTTATTAGCCATTTCACAATACACAGTACATTCTAGTCTCTCCGTCCAACATTTACACTGGAGTCTCTCTACAACAAGTCCCTTTATAACAACATTTCTCTGTAACAACATTTTTGCTATCCCTTGGTACATGTACGATGCGTATATAATGTACTGCATAACGTCCTTTAAATGTAACAATATTTTTCGCCCTTCCCTTCACACTTGTTAAATAGAGACTCCACTGTAGAGGGTACCAACTAAGGATTATACCCCCTAGCACCATGATCTACCAAAGCTGCAAAATGGCAATAGGAGAAATATTATGTAGAATTGCATTGTGCATGCAGAAACAATTTTTGTTTTCAAATCCGACCAAAATGACATAAGTTGTCGCTGTTTTTCAAAAACAAGTTAAAAAAATTCAAGTTTTGGCCAGCTAGATTGTTTGTTTCCGTCTTCAAAAATGAAAATGATCTGTCACTCACACAAAGCAGAAAAGGCGTGAATCCTGAGCAGAATTTTATTGCGGATCTGGGAAAAAATCCAAACTTAAATCAAACAAGAAATCACCAAGTTATGCCGATTTTCCTGCACCAAGTTCAAAACATCAAAATTTTCGAAAAATCTAGTATTTTTATTTTATTTTAACAAATGCGTGTTTCCCATACAAAATTGTATTGCGAATCCAGAAAAATAAAGTCTAACCAGGTCGGACCAAAATTACGGAAGTTATGGCGGTTTTTCAAAAAAAAGTTTAAAAATTTAAGTTTTTAGAGAGATCAGAGATTTTTAAACCTTGTTTAAAAAACCGCCATAACTTCCCTAATTATGGTCGGATCTCGTTAAAATGCAATTTGCGGGATTCGCAATACAATTTTGTATCAGAAACATGCATTTTTAAAAATAAAAAAAAATACTAGATTTTTCGAAAATTTTAATTTTTTGAACTTGGTGCAGACAAATCGTCATAATGATTTCTATGTAAATATTTACGCCAAATCTGGTAAGTATTGCTAGAATTTGGAAAATTATGGAAGTTAAGCCTGAAATCTTAATTAGGTAATTAATTAATTAATATTAATATTTTCTCAACTAATTCTCTATACCAGCAATTCGCTATCAGAGCACTTTGTCCGGTGCAGATAGGATCCAGTTATAGAGAGAGTCGACTGTATAAAATAATTTCTATTAAATATCTGAACGAGTGGAGCTACGCAGTTCATGCCTTTTTACTGAGCCAATGTATATTCTGTGTTCGTAGGTGGTCCGGCTGAGACTGAGGAGCTTCTGAAGCTGAAATTTGATAACATTTTCTTCACCGGCTCCGGACCCGTCGGACGAAAGATCCACGAGGCGGCAGCCCGCCATCTGACGCCCGTCACCCTGGAATTGGGCGGGAAGAGTCCGGTCTACGTGGACTCCACCGTCAA
The DNA here is from genome assembly GCA_034698585.1 of Disparrhopalites patrizii. Classification (NCBI taxonomy): domain Eukaryota; kingdom Metazoa; phylum Arthropoda; class Collembola; order Symphypleona; family Sminthuridae; genus Disparrhopalites; species Disparrhopalites patrizii. The sequence goes on along the minus strand of JAQGBT010006957.1, from coordinate 4,617 downwards.
CTTCAGCATGGCCGCTCGCCGGATCATGTGGGGCAAGTGCATGAATATGGGTCAGGTATACGAGTCGTCTTTGATCCTATCCTAAAATGATTTATTGACATTTCATTGATATAAGCAAATCCACTCTTGGCTGAGCAGCTATTTAAATTTAAATTTAAATTTAAATTTAAATTTAAATTTAAATTTAAATTTAAATTTAATTTAAATTTCCAGTAATAAATAATAACTACTTTTTCATAAATTGTTCGAGTACTAATTCCTACTTAGAATTTTACTTGCGCTAAGTTTGAGTATTAATTAGTAAGTAGTTTCTACAATTTCGAAAATAATAATTACCTCCTTTTAATTACTAATTAGCAATTCAATTAGTAAAATTATTCCCTAAGTAATTAATTAGAACCTATCTCTGGATACAATTCTATGGGAATGGTTGTGGGAAAGACCAGTTAAATTATTTGTGTTCCCGCAGACCTGCGTCGCCCCGGACTTCATCTTGTGCAGCAAGGAAGTGGAGGCGAAATTTGTGGCGGAGGTGAAGCTGGCCATGCAGGACTGGTACGGGAATGACTGGAAGTCCAAGACGGACCTGGCTAGATTGATTAATCGCAAGCATTTCAATAGGCTCAAGTCCTACCTCCAAACCAGCGGGAAGGTGGCTGTGGGCGGCCGGTACGACGAGGATGACCTTTGGATTGAGCCCAGCATTTTGGGTAGGTTTTCTCTACACTGGAGTCTCTATATAACAACTCTGAAGGGAAAGGCAAAACATATTGCTACTGGGAAAAGTTGTTATATAAGTAGAATATCAAATATGTACTTTACATGTACGAAGGGCGGAAAAAATAATGGTGTTATATAGAAAAGTTGTTATAAAGAGACTTGTTATAGAGAGACTCCACTGTACTCTCCAGTTCTTCCTCAACATTTGCGATTAATGATTCTCATAACACTCATAAGGAACGTATAAATAACAGAGAAGGCCAAAATACTTGAATTCCTAATACAAATCACAAAATACAAATACACTCGAAGGCAATAATTACAAATTATCAAATACATTTGGCTGCTCCCCAAGTATTTGATTACAAATTACAAAATAGAATTGTATTTTATGTCCAACACAAAATTTAAGTTACAAAATTCATTAATAATTGGTAATGTATTTAAATACGTATTTTAATTACAAAATACAAATAATTGAATTTAAAATACGTGTTTTTATATCAAATACAAATAAATGTATTTAAAATACGTATCATATGCCTTCATTGGTATTTTAGAGGACAATCAACAAATTACAAAATTCTATTTTGTCTAGTTGCACTTTTAAGTTACAAAATGTAGCAAAATACTTCCAAAAAATCCCGTGGATTTAAATGCAATTTACAAAATGCATGTAGAAAACTCCTGCATTTGAAAATACAATTACAAAATAAAAAAATGGATTGTGTCCAAAATACCTGCAAGTGTGCCTAATTATTCTATTTTGACTTGCGCAGTTGACGTGAAGCCCACGGATCCAATCATGCAGGATGAAGTGTTCGGTCCGATCTTGCCCATTATGACCATCGACTCTGCTGTGGATGCCATCAAATATATTAATGCCAGGTACAAATTCACTCTAGAATCACCTTCTACAGTCGACTCCCTATACCGGCCCTCTCTATAAGGCATTTACTCTATAGCAGAAGTGCTGAATCCCCCTACAACTTTACCATCTAAAGTGCGCTCTCTATAAGATCACTCCGTATAACAGGAGTTACTCTATAACAGCAGGGTATTTTCTTCCCTCGCTCACATTCCTCTCACTATAACAGCACTTTCTTCCTATAAGAGCATTAGCTTCCCTTCAACATTAACGTTTTCTCTATAACAGCACCGGAACTCCATACCAGCACAATTTCTTTCTTTTCTCACTAAAATGTAAATATTTCCGCCCAATTGTGTAAATATTGCCAGAATTCCGAAAATTATCATCGTTAAGCCTGAAAATAATCTTAATTAATTAATTTTATTGTTTTTTCACTAATTCTCTACACCAGCTGCTGGTTATAAGAGCACTTTGTCGGGGGCAGATAGGGTGCTGCTATAGAGAGAGTCGACTGTATCACATAAGCCCAATTTCACATATCTTCCTTATGCGCAAAGCTTGAATGTCTAACCTGGAATGAATGCATTTTGTTACTGGAAGAATTTGTACGTAGCTCAATACAGCTTAGGGTTAATTTAAATAATATTATAAATATGAAATATTATAAATGATAATATGAAACAAATATAAATGATATTAAAAAATGTTATTTATTGGAAGGCTGATTTAATAAGATTTAATAAAAATGTGTGGTCCAGAAACTCCGCCCCGCTCTGCATGTACGTGTTTTCGGCGGACAAGGACGTCCAGCGCCTCTTCGAACTGCACGTGAATTCCGGGACGTTCGCCGTGAACGATACGATCATTCAGTTTGCCAGTAAGTTCGTTTTAGCTGGACGTTGGAATAATGCTTGGAAAAACTGAATGCGTAATGTGTTGAAAGTAATGTTGCTCTTTTGTGGTCCGTGTGCTCAGTTGACGAATTGCCTTTCGGGGGCGTGGGGGAGTCCGGGATGGGGACTTACCACGGAAAGGCGTCCTTCGACGCCTTCAGCCGCGACCGCTCCTGCATCTACCGGGACTTTAGCTACTTGGCCGATAAACTGGGCGTCGTCCGCTACCCGCCCTACACCTCCGTCAAAATCAACTTCCTCAGCTTTCTCTTGCATCACTGGAAGAAATTCAACATCTACTACTTTGACTACATCCCACACTTTATGTGCTTTCTCATCGGCATCGCCCTTGTCCTTCTTCTCAACTACATCAACGAAGTCTAGTCTTCTCCAGAGGACTAAGCAGTGATTTTTTTTTATTTTCCCAAATTGCGCAATAGATTTTTTTGTCCATTCCGCCATGACATCCAACAGCAGTTTGTACTTAATCTTGACATGTGTACGCATTATGAGATAATTGATATATTTTTAGTGTCATTTCTGTTCCTGGAAAATCGTTAAAGGGAATAAACGTAATACGTCCCCATTTTGATTGGTTCTCAAAATTTTACACCTCAAATGAAGGGTTTGGAAGCAAAAGAAGATGAGTCCACAATACCTTTTTCAGGAGAAGCAAAAAGAATTTTAAATACATAATACTGCCTTCAGAGAATATTTGTTTTGCTAAGTGAAGAGCTTCCATAGATGCGTCTATGTGCATGTGCTCCAAAATTCGGCTACCATATTTGTCAAAATAGGACGGATTTATAGAATTCAAAATGGACTTAGAACCTTTTGCACCAGAAAAGCCACCTTTCCAAGATTTATCCTACAGAAACACACCAAACTACGAGAAAATTGATACGAGAAAAGCGAGAGGATTATTGCAGGCAGTAAACACGTGTGTGTAAAGAAGAAAATGAAAACGTAAAACTTTTTGGAGATTTGAACAAATGTAAAAGGGGGGACCCTGTGCTCAATAAATTTTAACATGGGATTTCCCATTAGGTTTTCCCCGAAAAACGTTTTCGGGTAAAATTAAATTCCCAATATTTTTTTAAAATAGCAAAACAGAGATTTCCAGGGAAATTCTTGTTATGTAAAGGGAAAGTGGTCTAAGCGGTATCATAATACTAAAGTTTGGTCTGATTCCATGAGCGGATTTCTGTTTTTTGGACTCGTGCCCTTTTGCTCCCAAAAAACTGGTGGACTCAACTCCTTTTGCACCTGAATCTGAATCATTTTTGCGTATACCAAATCTTTTCCACTTTTTATTGACACATTGAAAAAACTAAAACGGCCAAAGATGAAGCTAGTCATTGACAAGATTTTTCTGCAAGAACCGTAATTTTGAAAATGGACTTATGCCCGTTTGGTTCCAAATCCTTCAAATACAGCACTAAACCAAATTGAAAGCTTGAAATGCCCGACTTCAAGTGAGCTCAGGATTCTTCTAAAAGACAGCGTCACCATCTTGTAGGTGGAAAGCGAAAGCCTTCACAAACCACCGAGAAGTGTGAAATGCACCGCCTAGATGTCCATGCGTGTCAGGAATAAATCCTTGCAAGGAGATTTTTAGGTGTAATAATTCCGTCTCAATATTTCCGTCTACATTCGATTCTCCCTATACCGGCTTTCCCTACAAGATCACTTACCATATAACAGCAGCGCCGAATCCCCCCTGCAGCTTTACCATGCAAAGTGCGCTCTCTACAAGAGCAATCCCTATAACAGGAGTTACTCTATAACGGCCGGGCATTTTCTTCCCTCGCTCACATTCCTCTCACTATAACAGCACTTTCTTCCTTATATATAAGAGCATTACCGCCCAAGTCAGGCATCCCTTCAACATTAAATTTTTCTCTATAACAGCATCGGAACTCTATACCAGCACAATTTCTTTCTTTTCTCTCTAAAATGTAAATATTTACGCCCAATTGTGTAAATATTGGTAGAATTTGGAAAATTATCAAAGTTAAGCCTGAAAATAATCTTAATTAATATTAATATTTTTTTCACTAATTCTCTATACCAGGAGTTGGTTATAAGAGCACTTTTTCTGGTGCAGATAGGGTGCTGTTATAGAGAGAGTCG
>JAQGBT010006956.1:0-11661 GCA_034698585.1 Disparrhopalites patrizii | reverse complement strand
TTTGCCAAGGGTCGGACGAATGCATTAAAGAAGAATGCGTATACGGTTAGGGTTGACATTGAAAAACTTGTTAAGGAGATAATTTTGGAGATCATCATTGCGCAATGAGACGCCAAATGCATGCCATTGTTAGTAGATTTTGAATGACAAGAATTGTTAGTCGGGCTTCTCCGCTTGTTGTTTGGTACATAGTAATATAACTATTTCGTTCGTAAAAGCATCGATTTTCGCAAAATCATAGTTGCGCAGTCAATTTATAATTTTGTGTACTGATTTTGCGTTTATTTTAAGCTACAAATTATGACAGATTCTGGCAAGTATGTATTTCAATATACATATTTGTATGCTTGAGTATTTGAATAAAATTGTATTGGAATTAGAATTTATAATTCAGATAACCGAAATTTAAAATAGTATTCATAATTAGGAAAAACACGTATGTATTTTAATAGGTATAGTAATAGTGGAAACCGAAAACAAATAGAGTCCGGAGTTTTCTCAATTCGTATGATTGCCCATAGCCAGTAGCAAACAGGTGTGCATATTATCGTGAGTAAATAATACATTTTGCTTGTCCAGTGTGCTACCTCCCTCCCTGGCAAGGCATTGAAGGCTACGTGTAAGTGTTACGTAATTATAAGAAAATTATCCTGTTACCTTTTACCCAGTACCCAATACAAAAACTCGGAGGTCGCGCGAGAATTCGAAAAGGTGACATGCCGTCTTTGCAGTCCTTCAAATTTTTTATTTTTCTCTCTTGACCTTGTCACTGTATTGTTTGCATTAGGGTGACAATGGGGAATGCCGCCGCGGGATATTCGTGCAAGGAGCATACTGGAGATTTTATTATTCCACTTCTGAGTCGTTGACAAAGCGACTTGACAACCACTTGATGCAGGGGAAAGCATTTTTTTCTAGATTTTTACCTTCCAAAATGACTGCGGAGAAAGTGCGGGTCTACGAAGCTAAAATAGAGACAGGAAATTCCACTTGATGGTGCTGTCTCCATGGAGCTTTTTCATATAGAATAACCTGGTTCGGAAAATAATTCCTTGGGAGAGAAAGCAAAAGAGAAAGTAAGAGAAAACAAGGGAGAGGCGAAGATGGGAAATAAATAGTAATCAGAATAATTCTCCCGGCACCGCTTCCATATAAAACTTGAAGGACGAGAGAGAGAGAAGATAGGAAATATGGGGAATTATTATTTCTAATTCACCGGAACGAGCATTCTCTCCATGATAACCATAATGAGTGTTATTACACACAAAAGGTGACTATAGCTGGGAGATTTAATCCCTATAATACACACAATGTTACGGAATCATCAGGACCTATAATATTTGGTTGTGACGAGAATATTATTCTCTTTATACAAGCCTTGGCACTCCTCGTAAAATATTTAGTGGGGTTTCCCACTATTTCCTCCTCCTTTTAATATTCCGCTTCATCAATTCCACATGAGGGCAAGGTCTGTGAAGGGAAGAATTTTTCTTTTACGACTGGCTCAAAGGGTTAGAGGGAGAGGCGGTAAATTTTAGTTTAGGAGGAATTAAATTGACATTTTATTGAGGTGCGAGTAGGAAGGAATGAGGAGAGACTCAGACATTCTCTCGCATCTCCTCTTTCACTTTTTCCCATTTTCTCTCACTTTCAGTCTCTTTCTTTTACTTTCTTCATGTCTTCCTCCAGCTCGGTTATTTCTCTGAATTTGTTTTTCACTGTCTCTCCACTTTTCACTGTCGAATCTAATGTCAATCTAACTTCCTTGGTTTTCTCTTTTCTTTTCTCACTTTAACTTTCTTGTTTTCACACGTTTTCTTTCTAAGGTTTGTTTTGCTTTGTCTCGCTATTTTCTACTTTTTTCACGTCCTGTTCTTACTCTGATCTGTTACTTTCTGTCCCTTTCTTTTCTCTTTTTATTATTTTCTATTGCGAACTTTATTTTCTCTTTTTTTTATTTTCTATTGCTAAATTTCTTTTCTCTTTTTATTATTTTCTATTGCGAACTTTTTATTTTCTCTTTTTATTATTTTCTCCTAACTAACTTTCTTTTCATTTTCTCTCATTTCCCTGCTGTCTCTTTCTATTTGCCTCTCTCTCCTCTCCTTTTAAATTGCGCCTCATTCCTCGTATTTGTATGTCTCTTTTTCTCTTTCTCCCTTAGCTTCACTTTGTTCTGTCACTTTATTTTTAGTCAGTTTCTCTCTCTTTTTCTATTTTCAATTTCCCTCCGAACTTTGCCTTTGTTACAGGTCTCGTATTTTCCTCTCTCGTTGCTTTCTTCTTTTATTCGTTCACTTTCTGTCTTTCTTTCTCATCTCTTACTCTGCTCAATGCCTTAAACAAGGTATTTTCCGCGTCTCAAGTTGTCTTTCCGATTTTTTGGTCATTCTCTCTTTCTCCAGCAATAGAAATTCACACTTAATTCGAAATGAAGGGACCCACACACATATTTACGTACATAATCATGATGAGAGCTCTAACTATACATGTATACAAGAGAGGGTGTGGGTTAATTCAGAAAGATATTAGTTGAGCGCAGATGGTTAGCATGTTCTAATTAATACATATGATTTTCCCCCGTCTGGAGATTGACAGAATCCATCGTTTCTCCAAGAGAATAAAATTTGAAAATAATCGTACTCTCCCGCTAAACGCGATAAATATTCAAATGTGAGGAGAATTCCGGTCAAATAATATCTCTTCCATTTTCTTCCATGTACATACATACATGTACATATGTGCCTCTAAATTAAGGAGAAGGCGCCATCTGAAAAACCTGAATACATTGCATATTGCCATAAACGCTAAAGCCCGGGATAATAATCACTAACAGAAGGAGCAGCGGATGTCCATTAATCCCGGAGAATAATAATTTGCATTGCCTTCCTTCCAAAGCGGAGATTTTGGGGAGGAAATGACTTGGAAATAATTATTCCGAGTATCACTGATACTTGTGTGTTGGTGCATAATTACCCAAAGGAGACAATCAAACACTTTCCGTCTGACTCACCGAAGGGAGTAAATTTTCTTAAGTACTCATAAATTCATCCAGAGCAAAATCAGGAAACACGATCTTCCTGTTCAAGTGTCTCGCCAATCCAGGGCATACGGTCCGTCCGAGTCCAAAGTTGGATAGGATCATTCGGGCCGAAATCCTTTCTTGATCATTGATGAATATTTTTGTATTCCCGTTTTCCTTCTAAGATTGCCTTTCCCCCGAAATTCATTCCTTTCATTCGTTTCCCTGGGCCCTTGTTTTCCTTTTCTGTTGCAATTTTCTCTCCGCCAAATTCCTGTAGGAATTCCAAGCGCATTTTTTCCGGTTCATCGCATCCGCTGCCGCGAGTTATGAGTTGAGTAGTTGAGTAAGGAGTGAAAGCACAAAAGGATGGAGAAAGAGCAGGATGAGAAACGATTAGCTTTACATGGGTGACTGGACATGCTGGTATAGGTTAGGAGCAAACTTTTTTTTTTCGTCGGCGGGATTGGAAAACCCAAATGAAATTTTATGACCGGGAAAAACCTTTTTCCCTTCAAGGCTCTCCCGTCCATTATTATTTCGTATTTTTCCATGTTTTTCAATAGCTCCATAAATGCCTCTTGCTCCACTTATGTTTCTTATACGTTTTTTTCTAACCTTTTCATTCACATCTCAGCATTCCGGTCTCGTCTGGTTTTCCTTTGAATTCGTTTTTTTTTGTGGGTTCGATACTTTTTTTCCTTCATTTTCTCGGTGAAGCGGAAAGAATGAGAAAGCGTGCTTTTATGGTGTAACACTATTTAATTCTACTAGCCTCTTTCCTCGGCTCTCTCCTTTATTCTCATAACGTGTGATGGGCAGAAATATGGAGAGCCTCTTCCCTTTATGGGTTTTTCATATTACATATAGACAAGTTTACCTGGAAATTTTCTGCCAGCAATCTTATGCTAGTGAAATATCAATCACTTTTTTTCTGTACTTATCCTTGTCCATATTTTTTATTTAACGTTTTGTTCTTCCTTCAGTTTAGCTGGTTCTTGGTCGCCTTAGCATGGTTTTAGATGCACCGGTATTTCAATTATTTTCACTTCATCTTTCATAAAAAATATACCAGTGTGTAGATAGATCTCAGTAGTTTTAATGTGGAATAAACACGTGTTTACTGCGGCAAATCTGATTTGTTAAAGGCCATATTACTGCGAAGTCACGAATTGCCCTTGAGTTGCGTCATAACCGCCAGCTCAGCGTGGGGTCTGATTCGTTGCGCTAATGGCGTTTTCTCTCCGGCCAGCCCCGAATTGCTCTCTTCTCTGCTGCCCTTCGACAACCGCGAATTCCCAACAATGTCCACGATTGCTTTGGCTATAGTAAATACCTGGATTGTCACTTTTTTCGTATGCGGCATAGCGCTTCACTGTGGCTTTGTTCTCTTCACCTCGCAGCATTCAATTGCATCCGTGAAGTCTTTAAGGTTTCACATAATCACACATTGTGAATTATAAACGGAAGTGTTTACTTTTTGAACGGTAATCGTGCCAATCATGAACAAATTTTCCATATTCCTTTAGCAAGCCGAATACACAGTGCTTATTCGGCACAGGGGAAAGGATGCGAAAATCCCTGGCAAAATCCTACCACAAATTAAGCAGTTTGTACCAAACAACAAGCGGAGAGGCCAGACTAACAGTCCTCCTCATTCAAAATCTACTAACTTTGGCTTGTATTTTCCGTCTCTTCGCCTCTGTGCTCAGGAAGAGACCGGGTGACCTCGCCATGGGCTGGGTCATCATTCCTGGTGCCACCATTCTGATACTGCGCACATTCTCGAGCGTTTATCAAGCGTCCTGTGAAACGCTGAGGACCTGGACTCCGTTGGAAAACAGTCCCTGGTTTAGTAAATGGCGGAGGTCAATTAAGCCTTTGAGGGTCAACGTGGGCGAATTCTATTTCGTGGATCAGGAGCTCTTCTCCTCACTTATCGAGATGCTTAGCTTTCGCAGTTGTCACAAACTCTTATTTCAATGTTAGGTTGCATCATGTTTTCGTTTCAATCAAAAACGAACATTGGCACTAAATGTACTTGCGCGTATTCAAACATGGCTTCGTTAATTACCTCTGAGCTCGCAATTTCTTTTCTTCCTTCTTTTCTTGCCTAATCATTGCGTGGCTTTCTCCCATGCATGTCCTAAGGTTGTAGATGAGTGGCATTTTTTGTTCATCAAGTCGAAATTGCTGCGTCATCTGAGCGGAATCCTTGGTCCTCATATCGGAGTCATTGGGACATTAAATGACAGTCAAACAGGCAGTATTTGGGGGTACACATCTGTGGTTGCCCGGACACTGCATCTGGATTTTTCGTATGGCTTTTCCCGCTAGATGTGAAATATTATTTGGCCTAGCATATGTACTACCATTGTTTTACTCCCCAGAGGAGCTCTGATTGGTGGTAGGCGCTAAATCCTATTTGGAATCTATGCATCCGCCAGTATACTTTGCAACTCCAGCTTTAATGTCCCCAGTACTTTCCACATACATTAGCATCATTTACCGGTGATTTGAGGAAGAAGTTTGGAGGGGAAGCGGAAGTCTTTGAGAGAATCCTTGTCGCATCAACCAAATGTGATATTCCTCCGGATTTTTCAAGAAGAAACTTGCACCAAGCCCAAATGTAATCAATATGCGCCTCCGATTCGCTGTCAACGTCCTAATAGACATCCCACCTAATGGCCACAATCCGCCACTTTCTCCTCCTTTCGTTCATTATACCGCTGTCTTGGCTTTCATATTAAGAGCCTCTTTATTTAGTACGCACATTATCCCATTGTTTTTCTGCGTTCTCTATTTTCCCGTGATTTCTTGTGCAACAATGCTCTATTCGCAGTATGTTCAGCTTTTCTTTTCCGTTACTGTTTTTTGCTGCTGTAATCCCTATAGCTTGTCTCATTTGCGCTTTATTTTTGCTTAAACTTAACATGTGATTTTTATTTTGATTTGTAAATATACTTAAAAACAATTTTTCTGGCGTAGAAGTTTGTTCATAATTTTGTTTTATTCGTTTTATTTAGGTGTATGTTTTATTTTGTTTATTAATTTCGTGTCAGGCGTAGTTTCTCCTTTGTCTTTTCACCGTACTGGTTTGTCTCCTCGCTTTCTCGTTTGTTTTTTCCGTTTTTGCCTCTGGCAATTTTTTTTGTCTCTTCGAAAATTCCTGGCAAAATCCTACCGGAATTTCTGCGTGTTGCCCCGAACAACAAACGGAGAAGTCCAACTAGCAGTCTTTCTGATCCAATATCTGCTAATTTTGGCACCAATTTTCCGTCTCATCATCTCTGTGCAGGTATTCAACGGGTTATATGAACACCTGCAAACTATCGGAAGAATAAACAACATGAACAAGACCCTTGAATGATATTCGGGTTAATGCTCCAGTTTGAGCCAACACAAATATGTGGACAAGTTTCTGATTTATTTATAGCAAACGACCTCGATTTTGAAGTACACAAATTAGTTATCATGTTTAGTTATCAATTTGTATTGTTTCTCCTTGCAAGTCCATGTAAAGTATAGCAGAGGCAAGCTTAGCATCTATGTATGTCACGTGATGCCGGTGTCACACTTCAGGTATCTACATATATAAAATATTCCATCCTGTTTTTGATAGAATTAAATGTCATTGTTCCCAAAAATTTAATCTTTTATATATGTATATGCCGGAATTGGGGGAAAATTTGCTTCCTATCGGAGTGAAATAGTCTAATACTTCCCCGGGATTCAGCGTAAAACTTGTTTTTTTTTAAATTGACACCTACACATAATCCGAACGTCCTTAACTCTAATCCTTTATCGCAAAAATCAACCGGGAATACTCAATCCGGCTGTAAAAATCCCGTTTGAATCCAAGAATGTAATCTCGGCGGCTAAATCACTTGAATTCATATACCGTGATAATTATTTGGTAATATAATCCCGAAATATATCATAGTATGTATTATCATTGCAAAACTAAAGCCTAAGTTTTGCGATGCTATTTTAAATGGCTCCTGTATCAATAATTGTGATAGGTAATTCATATGCTTCTTATCATTCCTCCGTTTGTCGATACTTTCACAATTGTCGAGATTCGTAAACAACAGATTGACCAACAGATTCATACCACATTTGAAGTAGTGTAACCTGATTATGATTACTTAACTTCAAATATTAAATGCTTATTATTCAAACCTTGTTCGGCTGTCTCTATTTGAAAAGCTGTTTACTTTCTTGAACAAATAATTTCCATTGAGGGCAATGTTTACAAAGACAAGTTTGGCCCTGTTACTGGGCATTTCCTTAGTTCTCATCTTCAGAAGCAGCGCGGGCCAGGAATGTCCGCCAGGCGAGGTTCATTCTTGATTAATTCTACTGTAGTACAAATTCATTTGTTTTTAATAGCAAAACTTTAATGTATTTTCGAGAGAGCTAAATTCTTTGGGAGTTCAACATCCAAAAATTGATTTTGTTTGGAGGAGATAAAGTTCTACTATTGAATTGTGCTCTTACTGGAGCGTCTTAATTTGTTACACACCCGTCAATTTGATTTCAGGTCGTTTGCCAGGGGTCGGACGAATGCGTTAAGGAAGAATACGTACGTTTAGGCTTGGCATTGCAAAACTTATTAAGGAGAGAGTTAACATTTTTGGAGACGGTATAAAACCCAATGTCATTGTACGCAGGTATGTGATTTCGAATGGTCGGATTGTGCCAACGGTTGGGATGAGCTGGACTGTCCATGCATGCCATACGAAGTAAATCTTAGTGCTTAAGATGTACATGATAAAAGTTGCATCGGCTTTACATAATTAAATCGAGGACAACTGATAGTAATTTTGTTTTGCAGTACCGCTGTGCCAACACCAGCGAATGCATCCCTGATTATTCGGTAAGTGAAATTAAATTATTCCGAAGGTGTCACTCACCTAGTGCTGGACATGGTCCGGTCCGGTCCAAAAATTCTTGGAATGGTCTGGTTCTACCGTCGGTTTCAGACCAGACCAGGGACCATGGTCCAGGCCATGGTCCGAGGTATAAAAATGCGTTCTCCAAATATGGACAGTGTACCAACTCTAATGTTACTCCCAATATCCTTCCCTCATCGTGGAAAACAAAAAATATATGTATTATGCAGAATTTTAGTGTGGATCTAGAATTTTGTTTATCCCTGCCAGACAAGGATTGGCCAAGTCATTATGTTTTTTTAAAAAACCTCAATTTTTCAAAACATTAATTTATTCCTTTCTGACAAACAATAATATTATGTTCCGGCACTCATGCAATACTGAAAATCTATGATTGGTCCCAAAATAATTTCATTGAACCCGTTTTTAGTGTCAGAAATGTTAGAAAACACAGTTCCGAATGGTTTTTATATTTATAAATAATTGTAGTTGTAATTAAAAATTGTTAAATATTTTGACAATTAATAAAGACATTGCGAATTAGTTTCTCATTCAGAAATAATTTGCAATGCGACCTGAAAGTAATGTTAGGGTGTTACGTTGGTTTCTTCACAAATTAGGCGGGGAAAAATCACGATAACTTGGTAAGCGTTATTCACATTTGCTAGATTCACAATAAAATTCTGCAAATAATCCATGCATTCACCGTTTCCGTCTCCAAATCCACACTGTGTCGCCATCTTTGCAGGTTTGCGACGGATATCCGCAATGTCCGCATGAAGACGATGAAGATCAAGACTGCCCGCCACTCCCGCCTTGCGAAGGGGTAAATCATTCAAATCTCCCCGACACAATATGTATACAAACTGGATTTTATTGCATCATTCTTGACCCTGTTCTGATGACCCATTATCTACATTTGTTTACAGTTCCAATGCTACAATGGCGACTGTATCCACAAAAGTTGGGTAAATAATTATTATAAAAAATAGAAAACCTTTCATTCCTGTATTAATACATATTACATATCAGATCACAATGTTATAGAATAGCACCAAAGCGGATTCCAAGTAACATTTTAGTGTGGATCAAGAAAAAAGTACCTCAAAATGGGTCCATGCTAACCAAGTCAGGGCGGTTTTTCCTTTAAAAATTGACATTTGAAACCGAATGGATTCTTTAATTCTCTTGGGCCTCCTACGCGTATCCTAAAGCAGAAATAGCAAACTGCAGCCAATTAACTTGCTTTGCATTGAAATTTAACATGAATCGAGCATAAAATTACTCATTTCGATTGGACGAGAATTATTTTGTAGAATTTCTTCTATCAAAAATATATTTGAACTTGGCTCGGGACGACCCGAAGTATTTCTAAAGGAAATCCTTTTTTATTTGTTCTTGGAAACTTTGCCAAATGGACTTAACCCGCCTTGAAAATGTATAGTTTAAGTGTTGAGTGGAAAGAAATTTCTGATTGCCTTTTGCCTACCATCAGAAATGCGACGGGGTAGCAGATTGTATTGGTGGAGAGGACGAAGAAGGCTGCCCACCTTGCGGAGGGGTAACTTATCATTATTATTCCTTAATCATAATTACCGAAACTTATCATTATCATGCTTATTGAAAAAACATGCTAATCATAAATTGTTTTTTCTATAAAAATATTTCCTGATGACGAAGCGTTTGAACTGAGATGAAAATTAAAATAAATTTTTGTGACGCTCCTGTCGTTTTAGTATGTTTGCATTGTGGATGGACGGTGCATTCCCAAATCCTGGGTGAGAGCTGACACTAACAAATATCCATTCTCCTTTGCTTATCATTTTGTATAGAATTCCTCTTTAAACTTCCTCGATAACTCATTGCAGGTGTGTGACGGCTTGAAGGACTGCGCAGGAGGCGATGATGAAGATAATTGTCCCTGTAATGGCGTAAGTGCAATTTGTTTTATGAATATACACGATCCTGTATTTTGAGCATGCAATTTGTCTCTCTACAGTTCCTTTGCGATGATGGACTTTGCATCCCTGAACATTACGTCTGTGATGATGACGAGGACTGCGGTGAGATTTGAATGTGTCTGCATTTTAAACCGTTGGTAAGTAATGGAATTATAATTAACACAATAAAAATTTGTAGGTGGCGGCGAAGACGAGCAAAACTGTACTTGCGGTGTTGGAAAGGTAATTGGAAAAATTGGAGTTTATTTAGAATTTCGATACAGTCGACTCTCTCTATAACGGTTGAGCAAAAAATTTAGAGAGGTCCATTACAGAGAGAGTCGATCAGATAAAACCATTTTAATTGGGTGAAGCATGGATAGCAATTATTGGCAGTGATCAGCAATACCAGAATTCCGATATTTGCAGGTGCAATGTTCCGGCAGCAACAAATGTATCCCCGATTATTGGCTCTGTGATTTCGTTAGTGACTGCCCTGGCGGCTCCGATGAGGCCGATTGTGAGGCTACAACAGCGAATGTGGAGTCATCGCTTCAAAGGAATAAACGGCGGTTTGGAGTGTCCGGACAGCGATCCCTAGCTTCCAAGAGGATGGAGAAGCGCAAAGTGGAGAAAATGAGAGCTCAGAAGGTGTCCTGGATGAAATATTCGCATTTGGACAATCCCAAACAAGCAACTCGTAGACAAATATAAGTATAGAAAATACGTCGCACGGAATGTTCGCTATTTAGCGAAAGAAATTACAAAATGTTGTGCGAAATGGGCCCGAAATTAAACGTGCGTCTGTTTTCTTTGGTACCGGAGCAGTGCAGAACAATTTTTAATGCAAGAAGAAGCAAATCGTTTCGGAAATTACTGCATACTTTTGGAAAATTTAAAATTCAAGTCAATAAAAAAAAACACGTAGACTAAAGTATAAGAAAGGCATAGAAAAATGTATAGAGCCATTAGGCACTGGAAAGTCAGCACTTTCTATTACTAATTCCATTACTAATTCTATCACTAATTCTATTACTATTACTAATATACTATAGAGTTTTCATAGATTGCGCAGTTAGCTTGCCTGTATTAAGCCTGTATTACTTCAGCTGTGTTCGGCTGCAGGGTACAGGCATTCAATCCAATTTGGCTGTCCCATGGAACGAATCCATCCACGAATCGATGAATAAGTAATAGCGGAAACAATCAAACCCCAGGGTTTTCCCAATCTAATCTATTCGTTTGATTGCTAATAGCAATCAGGTGTGAAGGCTTACCTACGTAAATTCAGCGTGTCCATTGAGTTGTGTTAGCTCCGTGGCTAGGTATTGACGTATAATTGATTTTGAGCTTTGGATTAATTTCAGGATTAATGGACAAACATGCTCCTCTTCTGTGGATTAAAGTCTTGTCTATAGCACTCTTTTGTGCTGTTTTTATTTTTTTGTGCAATATTTTTGTTTTTTGTTGGGGTTTACACCCCGAAACTATATACATCGGCCTAAATCTACAGCCTCAGAACATGCACGGGAGAAACACACACGCAATTATTAGGCCAGAAATACAAAGAAAAAAATAAATTGAGATCTCAGAAGTCATTAACGAAGCCTTAACGAAGATTTAATACGCGCAAGTACATTTGTTGGCAAGGTTTGTTCTTGGATGACACTAAGCAATCGTGCAACCTAACATTAATTAGAGTTTCTGATAAGTGTGAAAGCTAAGCGTCTCGATAAGTGAGAAGAAGAGAAGCTGCATTTTGTGTAATCACGGATGTCATGGTGAGAATAAGCCACGAAATAAA
>JAQGBT010006955.1:0-11663 GCA_034698585.1 Disparrhopalites patrizii | reverse complement strand
GTTTCTTTCTGTCTCTCTCTCTATCTCTCTGTCTCTGTCTGTCTCTCTCTGTTTCTTTCTCTCTCTCTCTCTCTCTCTCTCTGTCTCTGTCTGTCTCTCGCTGTCTCTCTGTCTGTACAGAAGGCATAATGGATGAAATAATTCAATAAATACGTATACCCACGCGGCTTTGGACTAGGAATAAGGGGAATTAGGGCTTGGTTAATAGTACACTTTACCCCTTCATTTCTTCTTCTCTTTCAGATGATCTCAAGCTGGATCAAAAGGTGAAGGGTGAAATTATTCTAAAACCCGTTCTCACACGTAAGTTTCCTTCCTTCGAGGCATCACGTACATATCTTCCTCGCTATATTCATCTTCCACGGCGGATGGTGGAGAAAGCACGGTGGATCATCACCTCGACGTTGGCGTGCAAATTTTTGAATTTCGAATTACACACAAATTATGTAAACTTGTACAAACCCGTGTTACAGACGGGCTTGCGTAACCGACAAGCGAAATGCTCATCCTAATATGCAGAAAAATGGCTATATTGCTTGGAAGTGTAGTTTGTTTTAGTATATACTAAAGTGTAGTAGAGAATAAGTTTACAATAGGAAGTATATTATACGTACATATGTATATGTATAAGTAAATAGGTAAACATGTATCTTATCACATGGTTTTTAGAATCGTTGTAAGAATAGGTTCGTGAGCGAAAGGTACTTGTGTGTTTCTCTTTGATGTGAATGTGATGTGCTGGTGTTGCTTGAAATAATTAAATTCCTCCATTTTTTCTCAGATGAAGGCCCTTCCACAAGGAAATGGACGTGGATGTACATGTAATCTTGGGGGATTCACATTTTTAGTATTTTCCCCGATATTTTTATGAAAATAATTCCAATGTAGGAGGCCGGACATATATATGTATGAGTAGGGTATGGGTGTTAATTAAAACAAGTACAAGATGGTCACATGTGCCAAAGCTTAGCTTATACACACAGTCGCTCTCTTTCCCTTCTCCAGTCCTGTGAGGAAACAATTTGTTATTAGTTGTGAGGATATCTATAGGCACTTTCCTCCCTTTTACCTTCGTCCATATCTTATACAAGGGGATATAATACATATGACTAACTCCCTCGTGCCTTGGAACAAAAGAGGGGAGGATGGGATAAAGGCAGATCTTTTTGACTTAGCTGGAGAGCCAAAAGAGTCCGTTGCAATATGGACCGGAGATCTTACGGAGCTGGACCTTATAAAGGAGCAGGAGGCGCGTGTTCAGAATGTGTTTGTTGGTATTATCTATTATCCCCGTAAATATATGTGTATACACAGCTGGCTTGGCTAGGCCGTAGTCGTCGGGATTAAATCCTGGGAGTCGGCATACGCATTACACGAGGAATATTGTGAGGATAAAGAAATGATTGGGTTCATTCATAATTATATCCCTTCCCTTCCCCTCTGATCCTGGCGGAGTCGGATGAGGAAAAAAACATCTTGTATTAATTACAGAACGTCTTTCCCCTTTGGGATGAACAACATTTGATCGTTACTAAAGTTCAAAGAGACTCCTACAAGTATCCTTTGTCTTTTCTCGGGGAACAAGTAGAAAAGTCTTTTGTAAAAGACTTTCGTTTATCCCTAAGTAGTCTCCCAAGACTCGGGGAAAAGCTTCCATGTGTCTTCTGTGCTTTCTCACAAAATATAATCCGCGGAGAACAAGCTCCCGAAAAAAAAATGGTCCGTGATCTTCCTAACTTCCAGGGCACTGACAAAGGACAAAGGACTGACAAAGGAGGTACAAAGAAATAGGCCAAAAGGCAAATGATAGCACAATGGCTTCCCCCACAAGCCCAACAGTCGTGACCATTTTGCATTGTTAGAAACGAGCAACACTCTGTTTTCCCTTTCAAGTAAAACATTTGTTGTTTTTTTTCTTCCCCAATGGTTAAAAATGGGGATGTGACCGTCTTTGAGGGTTGAAATTGCACTTTCATAATTGATTATCCATGACGCTGAGGAGTCCCGCAAGAGCTGGAGGCATTGTACTAATTATTAAACGAATTACTCTTATTTGTGACACAAAAGTTTTCTTTGCATCTCCCCAACAATAGCGAATGTCAAATGTCATCATAAATCTTAAAATGATAATCATTTTAAATAGAATCCTTGTTAAAAAAAAGTTTTATTTTTTCCAACAATTTCAGCATACATAATGTGATGTCCGTTTCTCACGCATCGCTCCCCTTCAGTTCCTTTGGGGTCTTTTGATACATAAATGGAGTGTGTGTGCCTCCGCATGAGAAAACAAGTGTCATTTCCCGGAACTTTTCTCATTATTGTTCCGACGACCCAAGTAGCCTCTCATCTAAAACTTTTATCATTTAAGTTTGAGGAGGGACGCACGTGAGCACCCTTAACACACGTCAAGTTTCTGGGGGGGAAAAACGAATCCTCATCCCGCTTTTAATAGTTTTTTGGAGGCCTGCCTCCGCACAAGTTTTTCCAACAAACATTTCTCTCTTTATTCCATTGTTACTCCAATTTTTTCCACCGCATCCACCCACCTACGGCTGAGTGCCTATTGGGTGCTCCCAAGTAAATAATATGCATTGTCACGGGGAAAGACATTTTTAAATGTCTCACTTGAGCCTCACTCCATGGTAAAGATGAGGGACTGTTAAGACTCAGGGGCTGTATTACGTTCCATGGCTTGGCCTTGTGAGTAATTTGTTCCAATTTTGCTAGTGGCCTAAGTGAGTGCTCTCCCAATGGTACAGAAATTATTTTACGGCCTACATATCCCCCAGTCATCTATATTTATAAATGGTTGACAAAGTGTTGGATCATGACGGGACCTCGTTTGGAGTCGCATTGGGTGGCCAGGTAACTTTCTAAATTATTCCTATTGGTAGTTTATCCCTAATTTCCAACTAATGGCCCCGTTAATGAACCTTAGTTTCCTTCCCTACAAAATACAAATGGGCCAGGAGGGAGAGGAGGTCCTTAAGAAGCCATTGTAATTTCCCCCAACGACCCTAAGAATAATTTAAATTGCATAAAGAATAAAGATGTTTTTTTTTTCTTTTGGGGGAGGGGAAGGAAATTACCCGTGAAACAAGGACATAAAGGTAAAATGGAGACTTTCAAAGACCTATAAAATACTCCTATCTTCAATATTTCCCCTTGTACTATTACGCATTTCCTCTACAAACAGAGGACAGTAAAGGAAAGGGTGTTGGAATTGTTGAATGGAGAAACTGAGGTAAAACGTTTTTTTTTATGGGATAAAATTAAGCAGTAAAGATCTGGGTGTTGCTCGTTTATTTAATGTCCTTGCTATGGCTTACTTGCCAGTCTAAATTGGATGGAGTCAACATAAAAAAAGGAAGAAAGTGTTGAGGGAATGGAGATTTTATGGCCTGATAAAAAAAACAGTCCACCTCATTCCCACTGGATTTAAAGAGGAGGAAAGGGGATGAGTGTAAATTTTAGGGGCGGCCATAGTATTTTTTTAACATAGCTTTCTATGAAAAGGAAAGTAAAAACTTGTAGTGAACCGAAAGATAAATGTTGTATTGGTGAGTTATTAAAATGGAAGTCATTTAAAGGTTTTTCTGGACTCATTCTCGGCCACTTTCTTGCATTTATTGTATGTGGAAGTCGGGCGGAAGAAAGGTGGCCAGACAACGGTAATGGCATTGTGGTCTGGAGGCATTTGTTACATGTCAAGCCTTATAGATTGCACAGTAATCACACCAATGTTTTATTGTCAGGCTGGTGTAGATCCCGGAATATTTCTTTCTTCCCCAGTTCCTTGAAAAAGACTGTCCTTTTGAGGAGGAGAAGGTGAGGAAGGACATGGTTTTAAGGAGTTTTTGAGGCAATTTACTTCCCAAATGTCTTTCCTCCGCTGAAATTAAATCGCAGAGACATTGACCGAAGACCTTTTTAACTTTGGCCAAGAAACCCCCAAAATCCGGGGCTTAATCCCGAGTTTCGCAGGGGAAATATAGGGTCTGTTTCCCGGAAAACGCTACCGTCTCAACTGCTTGTAAATTCTCTACAATAAGGCGTAGATATGAGATCACTAGCGTGTTGGAATGCTAAGAAGTCAAGCTTTCAGAATTGGTAAGTATTTTGATTCCAAACCTTTCCGTTTAAAAATTATGGAATGTGAACCCCTTGAAAAAATCACATGTTGAACATAGGGGGGTTAACAAATCAAAAAAATATGGTTAGTTATTATACATATTTTATAAATATATTTTTATAAATATTATAATAAATATTCGAGTATGGGAAAATAACCGTATGAAGATTTTCCCATATAAATATACACCGTCAGGCAAAACCCGTGGAGAAAAGTGCCAAGGAAATTTTCGCAAATAATCTCTTGGCGCGGAAACTCTTAAAAGGACAGCGATAGTGTTTTAGTGAAGGCCTCTTTAATTTCGCTGAATATTTTCTTACCTATTAATTTCAATTTGGCAATGAACTTGCCAATAGAACAAAAGATCTGAACAATTAAAACTTGTTACGCTTACTTACATACAAGTTTTGTTATATCTGATTGAAAAGTAAAATTTTGTAAAACCTTCGGATGGAAGTTCAATTTTGCGGCTCGTAAAAAGTTTCAACAAGAAGGATCAGTGAAAAACTGGAAGGACAATAGAAATATTCATTTAGATTCCAAAAATATGGGGAAAATTAACATTACACTGGAAAAAAATCCTGGAATGTAATGTAATGTCATTAACGATATGTTTTTGATTTGTTAACCCCATAAGTTAACATGTGATTTCTTTCACGCGTTTCACATCCCGTTATTTTTAAAGGGAAAGATTTTGAAATCAAATACTAATCAATTCTGAAAGCTTGACTTCTTAGCGCTCCAACAAGCTAGGAATCTCAGGGCTATGCCTAGTAGAGAAGTTATACGCAGTTGAGCCGGTTGAGTTTTCCTGGAAATCTACGGTATTTGATGGTTGACAGTGCTGTAATTAAAAATGAACAGACACGCATTTATTAGCTCACATTTCATTACTCATTCAGTCTTCTAATTGTAAGTCAGGAAGTAGTGCTTAAAAATCAAAATGTGCATATATACGTACATATGTGCATTTACTCACATGTGACGGGAACGAATTAAATAGATTCTGATAAGCCAGAATGAAATCGGAGATACCTTCTGTCGTAACAAGACATGTGGTCGACTAGAATTTAGCAAACGTAATGCGTAACGTATCTGTGATGTTTTGCATTATTCTTTTCGACACGTTTAACCCGAATTCTCTCGTCCTTCCCTTGTAGCTGTCTTCTATAAAGGCATTCGATATTCTTTAACAACATATTCTTCGTCCCACTGAAGTATGTATGTACCTATGTATGAGTGTTTAACGTGTAATGTGATGTATTTAATTATTTCCGTCTGTTTATGCCCCAATTGGAGAAATATAATCGTGCTGAAATAGTGTAAGTACTTGAAATGTGAACAGAATTTATAAGGGGAATGAATGTTGGATTAAAAATTGGACGGAAAATCCCGTGAAAGTCATATAATAGTTTGTAAAAAAAAAAAAACTCGCAACCAACGGTATTATCTATGCTTTTCCAAGTGAGTCGTTTAATACGTAGTTAATTTAATGTCTTATTTTTTCTGCTGCATGCTGACAAAGAGATCTCCTGGCGGCTTTGAATTTAGAGAAGTGATTGATACGTTTTTTGGGGATATGTGAGTGGAATTTCTTCAGGTTTTACCATTTTCGATCTGACCGTGAGATTCAAAGGGTTGCGATTACAGAACAAACAATTACGTTTCTAGCAGTAATTAATGATTACTGGTAATTAACAAAAGGTGTGGAAATAGACAGACGTATGGATGTCCGGATTCTATGTAAGAGTATCCTATTTCTTCCACTTCTCATTTGTGCGTTCTGGTTTGAAAAATTACAAAGTCGTAGCCTACAATATGTAAGCAAATCAATTTATGTATATGTATATGTACGTATTTGCATGCATATGTATATTCTTATAAAAACATTATATGTAATTATGCATAGGAAAATTGCATTCGCTCCGTATTCATGTCATTCCGTGAACTCTTGTGCAATGTGGATGAGCAGCTGTTCCTTAATAGCACTTTCACTAATTCACTCAATCCACTTTTCCCGCATCTCCCGGTGAAACCCGTCAAAACTTTTTTCTGTTCAGGTCAGCAATGTCTCTCTCCTTTCCTTCATGTTCTAATTCAATGAAAGCACTTGGGATCATTTTGTATGTAGAGTAAGGGTGCTACAGAAAAAATGTATGTTATATCTATATAAGGTACATATGTATATTAAAAAATGAAAGCGATTTGTACATATTTGAGTTAATGGTCAAGACTTGAGAAAACTAATTAAGTACCTGTAATAAACAAGCAAGGGACTCAATAGCACGAAACAGAATTGTACTATGACAGTGAAACAAATTAATTTTACACAAAATCACAATATTCAATCCTTGTACTAGATAGTTTCCGTATTAAAATCCGACGATATAACTGGATTTTGTTTTTTCAAAAATGGGTCGGTAAAACTTCCTTCATCTCCGTTTATCCAAGAGTAAGTGTCTCCGTTAATATTTTCACTAATCTGAATTCCTTTGAATGTGGACTTGAGGAACACGGAAATCAATGCCCGTCAAAATACTTTTTGCTTTCAAACTACAATTTCTTTTTTGGAGGACCGAATAAGTGACCTAGCGTGCGTGTACGATTTTTTGGGTTTCCACATGTTCGTCCAAACAAAAATCGGAACATTACCTACCAGCGAATAACATCGCATGTTTCCCAAGAGTTTCTTTGATCTGCCAAGGTGCAGGTATGTGTGTGAGACTACATTAATATTATATATAATATATACTTATATATACTCTATAAAATTTATTAAAAAACACATTCCTTTGAAAAAGAGTCATGATACGACGTTGACTATTTATGTGTTTGTGTCGTTGGTTATTGTGACTTGGCAATACTTTTTTACCCTTTATGCAACTCGAAAGTTGCCCCAAACAAAAAACATTACTTTGGAATTCAGACCATGGAATGATGCAATTTATGATTTTCTACACAGATGTTAAAATATATTTCAAGGTTGTACTGTACTCAATATTGACTCATGTAAAGTTCAACTTCTGCTCTGAGATTTTTTGCTGAAAATAAAATATAAATGTTCTATATATATACATATGTACATATGTATTATATATGTACATATATACAACATCATAAACATGTACATCCATAATCATATATTGACTGGCTAACCTAAACAGTTGTAATCTCATACTATATATAGCTATACATACAAATATATATGTACCTATAGCTATATCTATACAGATGCGCTTTCCACAGATCCAGATATTCATGTGTACTGCTCATACTGCACATATTGTATCATAATTTGGTCGTAATTCTGACTGTCAGTAGCTCACGACCTTTTCCTATCTTTTTCTAACTCGCCCTTTCTGTTGTCCTCAGTTGCTCTTATTTCATTCACACCTCTTTACTTTCTCCAAATCTCTTTCTCCCCAGCTTTCTCCTTCCCTCTGTCAACTCCCAACTTTCTCTCGCTCTCCCTCTTTCTCTCTCTCTCTCTCTCTCTCTCTCTCTCTCACGAACATTCTCATCTCCTTGCCCGGACTTTTGTGTGTCCTTCCTCCCTTTTACCTCCACCGCTCACCTTATCATCCTCTCCCACAATTGGATAAGTTGGTGAGCCAAAAGCAATAAAAGGATAAAGCATGGGGTTGAATATGGGATCTTCTCATTTCCCTGTCATTGTACTAACCTATCGACTCCACAACCCGGCGGGTTCACTGGTGATGTCATCTGGAAACACAAAGGAAGTCGGGAGGATATGAAGAGTCGTCCATCCACATGTCTCACAATTGAAGAGTAGACGAGAAGGAGTGCCGTACCAGAACATATGGCGTATAGGTACATACATATACATATACATAGATACACATACACATCGGTGAAGAATCATATGTAACCATCTCCACCGGGCGCTAATTCACCAAGTGATCATCTTCATTTTTCTTGCGTGCAGTAAATGATCGTCTCCAAAAATAAATTAAAACCAAGAAAATTGAATACATTTTTTGCAATGACGATTATGAGAAATGCTAATTAGGATTCTGTAATTCTGTATACTCACTAATGAACCTAAATCAATGTAATTTTTCCACTTTTTTTACCACCACAGTCGCGTCTACTGTGTAGAATAGCACAGGCTTCAGCCCAACCCCCCCTAAATTAATTGTACGAATTAATTTCAATTGCTAAATTCCTGGCTCTGTACACACGCTTGGTTCGAAAAAGTTCGATGCAATTTAGCTCAAAAAATGAAATGGACGATCCGACGAAAAAATAGCTATAGGATAGAAAATAGGAGCGTATAAGCGCGATAGTTCGTCCAAGGCCCAAGGGCATGTTTTTGATTTTTAATGGACTTTATGCACAGAGGCAGAATGGAGATGATCACTTCGTGAATTAGCCCTCGGTGGAGATGATTACATACGAATCTTCACCGACATTCTATTTGTACATGATTTGACTTCTTCCGAATTTATTCATTGGAACATCATCCCACAGCTCGTGCTGCGGCTTTTCGTAATTAATACATCCAATACGTCCTCTCAGTCTCTTCTGGGAAAGCAAGTATTGTACAACTACATACATTGTAAGAACATAACTACTTTCACGTGGTGAGAAAGTGGCAGATCAATCATTCCAGGTGTATACTGTGGACTAATCCTCGACTTTCCTCTTACGGATCATAGCGTTAGTTGAAGACTGATTGAGAGGGCGAGTTGGAGTGTTCCAGATACAAAGAACAGGGAATCATCCAGAATTGTTTTGTATGACGAGGTCAAGACTCTCATCTCGCCCATTGCGTATATACATATATGTATGTATCTATAGTTACGTTCTTAGAAAACCATCCATTATAGTGGGCATCATGCCTCAAAGGAGTCCTCATCCAATATACAAAAGAATCCAAAGAAATCCCGTCCCTTTCCCCCCCTTTCTCCATGTCCTCCAGAAGAACGTACGTGTGAGTAATAAATCACAGATTAATTCAGTCCAGTTCAGATGGAAGATCTGAACAATGTCATTAGTTAGGAAGTAATAAATATGTAACTAGTAATTGTAATCAAGCGAACAGTAATACTTGGAATATGCGGCAAGAACTCATAATTTGTTTTAATAATAAACACAATCATTTTCACATAAAGCAGCGACACCTGAAAAACCTTGACGTCATCCTTCGTCTCCAGTACCTGCTTTCTTCGACAAGGACAACCTAGCAAGTTACGAAATTGCTTCCGGGAGTTTACAGAACTTTTGAAAATATAGCCAGAGGAAATCATCCAAGTACACTGATTGTGAGTATGATTATGGCTGGTAGTACAGGAATATTTGGGATTTAATCCAGGACATTGGAAGCATAAGGGAGAATAATAACAATAATGGATGCTTTCACTTATGCAAATCTCACAGGCTCTAATGTTGTCTGTCCGACCATTGCCATAGTCAATATGGTCTCATATGCCATTATGGGCATACTTTCTCCCAGCAAAATGAGTGTGTATATACTTACATTCATGCAAAAGCTACTTTCTCTTTCTCTCTCTCTTTACTATCTGTTCAGACACAAGAAGCGGAGGACAGGATGCGAAAAAGTGTTTCCCCATGTATTTACTTTGTTCGTCGGCACAATAAATACAATAATCTTTAGCTTCAGCACCCATGTAGTCGGACTTTTTTGGGGAAGTACGACAAAAGCTGGAAGCGGGTAAAAAATGTTGGTCGCCTTTCACCTTTTAGGCTTGAGTGGAGGTGAAAGGAGTCGGAGGAAATAGCTCCCTCCTTTTATTTTTTGCTTTGAGTGTCTATACCATATGTTTCCCGGGAAAAGTAATGGGCTCAACTGCTTATAACTTCTATGCAACAAGGCGTAGGCACGAGATCACTAGCTTGTTGGAATGCTAAGAAGTCAAGCTTTCAGAATTGATAAGTATTTTGATTGCACACCTTTCCCTTTAAAAATTATGGAATGTGAACCCCGTGAAAAGAATCACATGTTCAACATATGGAGCTAATAAATCAAAAAATATCGTTAGTTAATATAAATATTTAATAAATACATTTTTATAAAAATATTCTAATAAATACTCTAGTATGGGAAAATAGCCGCATAAACATGTTCGCATATAAACATACGAATAGATACACGGTCAGGCACAATCCAAGGAGAAGTGTGCCAAGGAAATTTTGTTTCAAGGAAACCCTTGAAAGGACAACGATATTGTTTAGTCAAGGTCTCTTTATTTTCTCTGAATATTTCTTTAACTATCAATTTCCAATCATCAATGCCCTTGCCAATAGAGCAAAGAATCTGAACAATTAAAACTTGTTGCACTTACTTACATTCAATTGTTATTTCTGATTGAAAAGTAAAATTTAAACAAAAAGGAAACTAAAAAAAATAAAAGTGAAACCTGCGGATGGAAGTTCAAAGCGGCTCCAAAAAAGTTTGAACAAAAAGGATCAATGAAAAACTGGAAGAACAATAGACATTTTCATTAAGATTCCGAAAATATCCGGAAAATTAGCATTACACCGAAAAAAAACATCCTCGAATGCAATGTAATGTCATTAACGATATTTTTTTGCTTTGTTAACTCCCATATGTTAACATGTGATTTTTTTCGCGCGTTTCGCATTCCATAATTTTTAAATGGACATGTTTTGAATAACAATACTTGTCAATTCTGAAAGCTTGACTTCTTAGCATTCCAACAAGCTGGTGATCTCAAGTCCACGCCTTGTTGTGTAGAAGTTATAAGCAGTTGAGCCCAATGCGTTTTCCGGGAAACATACGGTACATCTATCTCGACACACCTTTGCTTTTTGCACTATCTTTCCCACTTTTCCTGGGCATACTAAACGGACAAAACTTTACTGTAACAAATGGTGTGATTGCTGTCTAAAGCCAAACTAGAATGTCAAGCCCTGTTTTCGCCATAGCATGTGCTGAAGTGGCTGTAATTGTAAATTCCCCGTCGCTAGTATATTTGACATCCTATACAATTGTCTACCAAACATATGTTGGAGCGTGGGAATACATTTTTTTTTATTTGATTGTCGTGTGTGAGATAGAATTTAAAGGTTCAGCCGCACCAATGAGTCTCTCGTAGCTGTTGATGCGACGACAACTTTTGGAGGAGGAATAGGGGCGTGGAAAAAGTCAGAAAGTCCTCTTTAGATGCGATCAATCATTTTCCTAATTAAATTACGCTGATCTAATTTCATGGAGAATTAGATATTTTCCGGAACTCTTGACAGTAATTATAGAGCCAACTTGACTGAAATCCGCAGAAAGCTTTTGTGATGGACTAACCGTGGTTCCACCATAGGCTCAGATATCAGTACGGGGTCCCAAGAAAGGATATACCCCCTTTAACAGTATGATCCAGCTGTGTCACACAATTCCAAAGGCATGTTTCCTACACAGAATTGCATTGCGGATCTAGAAAAAAAATGTATTCCGATAGTAGGGTATGTATATGTTGAACTACGTACTGAGGGGGGTTCCCCACCCTCCCTAATGTTGTAGGGTACCCTTCGG
>JAQGBT010006954.1:0-11663 GCA_034698585.1 Disparrhopalites patrizii | reverse complement strand
GAGAGAGAGAGAGGAAGAGAGAGACAGAGAGAGAGAGAGAGAGAGAGAGAGGAGAGATAACATATTGAAAATGCGTATGTTCGCAGGTACGTTGGCTGCTCACTGTTTACCTTTTAATTTGATTCCGCGTACAATTTCGTCTCGGCAGGTGTCTAGCCTTTAGTTTTCATCATTTGTCTAAACTCGAAAGACGACTTATTAGCACCCCTAAATCGTCTTTAAAATCGCTTACCACTTTACCATACGTGATTCGCAATACCAAAGAGTTGATTGGAGCCACAGAGAGATATTTCGTAGGAACGGAGATGGAAAGCATCTTCCATGCATATTACTACTGAATATTACAGGTACACAAGAAAACAAAAAAATTCCAGTCCATATTTTTACCACTTGAATAGTCCGTTTCCACATATCCGCCCCTCCCCCTTCAAAACAATCGTAGAGCACAACAGCTTGAGTGTTGTTCCCTTGTACACACCAAACAAGTTGTCGCTGAGTTAAGATAAAAAAAAAACTTTTGGCTACGTGTAAAATAAAAATAGTAGAAATCATCAAATGTCTTCCCCTATTGTATTTCGTGTGGGTTTTTCATGCCTCTGAAGTAGTAAATATAAAAAGGTGAGTCGTGGTCAGAATTCAAATTTGTTTGGAAGCTTTGATAGTATTATTATTATTTAATTTTTTTTTACTCTGGTGGTCATGAACATTTGTGGAAAATATTTTCCCCTTCAAAAGAGCGGCGACGGACGTAATTGTTATTTCCTTGGCACATATCCCCGTAAGCCCGGTAGGTACATATGGATTTCCGGAAATGTATTTTATCACCGGAGCTGAAGAGAAAAGCTCACGAACCAAATATCATTTATATTAAATATCAGATTTAGAGCACGGCTGCATGGCCCACTGTTCAATTACATATTCATATACAAAAGTCAGTACAAATATACATTGTGGAAGTTCTAGAATTAAAAAAAAAAGAAATGGAATAAAGCATATTTTTAATGGTGTCAGATAAGAGAGGAAGTTGCTTTGGCCGGCAAACCCTTTGAAAGTATACTTGGTACATAAAGGGGCATGTATGCGTATATACATTATATGAATACAAATAAATGTGAATAACAAATATGAAATAATTGAAATTGATTCAATTCTCTCTCTCTTCGTTTATATTGGTTATAACCCTTGCATTTCGTGAGCACTTCAAATGGACTGACCCCACCGCAGCTGAATCACCTGAAAAGGGCGAGGAGTCCAAAGGAGTTGCGGCCTTTGAAAACAAACGAGAAGCCGTCAGCGCGCTGAGCATGATCATCAACCCTTTTTTCCAGGTTAATTTACAATAGATATGAAAGTATTCCATCAATAAAGTGGAGAAAAATTATTGGATGAGGAACAAAAAGCGCTCTTTTTTCTTCCAGTCAAAAGAACCAATTACTACAGTTTTAACAAGTTGATTGCAGGCATTGACTTACTTTTTTATTTGATCCTCCAACATCCCATTTTTTTCTCAGGTGGGGAGGGGAGGGGCGGAGGAAGAGAGGTTACCCACAAGAAAAAAAAATTAACTTGATGTAGTAAGATGATTCACGTAAGAAAAGGAGGAAAAGTGATGGAATTGAAGTGCTGTGGAGGGCAAGGGTAGACATGGATACGTAGGATTCGTATGTGCATCTAATTATTAAATATGTATGTACATAATCTCTGGCAGGCAGGTAGGCAATGTGTGTGCAGGCAATCATTTGTAATCAGAATCACAGTGGATGGACATTTATGTGGTAAAAAAGGAAAGCCGCATCATCAAGATAAATGAATCCTTAGATTCTATAACTTGTTTTCTCAGCTCAACAACTTTTACTCCATATTGTGTATGGGGAGACAGGAGACGGGAGAATGAGGGGAAGACAAAGAGACGAAATAGAGGGGAAGTGAGGGATAAAGCAGAGCAAAGAGTCAAATCGTGAGAAAACGTAAGAAGAGAGAGAGAAAGAGAAAGAGAGAAATAGATGGGGAAACAGGGAAATAGCGAGAGAAAGAGAGAAATAGATGGGGAAACAGGGAAACAGCGAGAGAAAGAGAGAAATAGATGGGGAAACAGGGAAATACAGGGAGAAACAGATAAAGAGAAATAGAGAGAGAAAAGGATAAAGAGAAAAAGTGAAAGAAAAAAGAGAAAGAGAGAAAAAAATAAAGAGAAAAGGTGAAAGAAAGAAACAAAGAGTAAGAGAAAAAGTGAAAGACTAAGAGAAAGAGAGAAAAGGTGAAAGAAAGAGAAAAGGAGAAAAAGAGAGAGAGAAAAAGAGAAAGAGAGAAAAAATGAAAGAAAGAGAAGGTGAGAGAGTGAAAAAGAGAAAAGAGAGAGAGAGGGAAAAGAAAAGAAGGTAAAAAGAGAAAAGGAAAAAAGGCAAAGAGAGAAAAAGAGAAAATAAAAGAAGGTAAAGAGAGAAAAGAAAGGAAGATAAAGAGGGAGAGAGAGAATCTACAGAAAGATAATTTACTTATTGTTAGTCCCATCCGACATGGATCCACATTTTTTCCACATATTACCTCGGTCCTGTACTAACGCTCCTGTCCATTACAAACACATTGGTATCACGAGAATGAGGAAGAACCAGAGCGTTAAGAAAAAATCAACATGAAAAATGGAATTGTCTCTTTTGAATTTTTTCTCCTTCCTCTCCCTGTCCATTTCTTTCTTCCCTAAAAAAATAGTTTTTCTACCTCCACAACTCTCATTTCCTGCGCCTCATAACTTTTATAATATCTCCACCAATAATATTTATATAATGTTGTTTTTGTCAATGTACTACAAAAGACGTATGTAATAGGACGGGTAGGGGAGAGATGCTTTTTTTTGAAGGTATGAGTTATATTTGTAGCTGATATAATGACTCCCCCACTTTTCCCGTGGACATCCCCTCGCTTCTCCTCCTTTTGTACCACTGCTTTTTCTATTAGGCTGGTGTAGAACAATTTATTAATTTCTAACTGGTTTACATAGTGTGCTCACGCTCCATGTCTCTAAATTGTCTTGTGGTTGGACCGCAAGCAAACATTGTATTTCTCTCTCTCTCTCTCTTTCTGTCGGTCTGACGTATGCCAACATATTATTTGAACAGTAAGGGGCACGCTCACTGAGCGATAGACGTACTTGACGAGGTTGGGCTTGAGCGTGGTAGAGCAGTCATAGTACAGGAGTGTGTTTGAGCTTATGAGAGAGAGAGAAAGAAAGACAAGAGTGAAAAAGAGAGAGAAAGACAGAAAAAGAGAGAAAGAGAGAGAAAGAGAGAGAAAGAGAGAGAAAAAGAGAGAGAACTCGTTCAGCACAAAAGAAAAATCTACATAATTTCTGGATGAGAGAAAGATGAAATTTTTTCTCTCTCTTTATTATGCGCAATATAATGATGAGCTCCTAATAATTGTCTCTCCCAAAAGATATTTCTCCCCCCGGTACGTCTACCTATTGAAATGAAATATATAGGGAAAATAGTAATAAAAATAAATTTTAATGCCGCTTCATCATTATGTGAGGTTTTTTTAGCCTGCACCTTCCTTTACTCCTCCCGTCTGAAAATGCATAAATAGGAAGAGATTCCTATAAATTTTATTAAGAATTGGACGCGTGTAATTCCCAATTTGTTAAGCTCCCGTGAGTTCCCTCTACCCCATAAGCCCTTTGGTATGATCTGTGTATGAGTGGACATTGTATTAAGTATACGTGTGTATACACATGTCTTGTTGACTTTTTTTTTTGTCGTCAACCCTTCAACCTGAATTATCCGCATTCTACCAGAAACTAAATCTTATCATTTGTACTAAATGTCAATGAGTAACTCGGAACTTGTTGACAGGCCACATGAAACAAGTCTATATAATGTTGTTGGTCCTTCTATCTCTATATATGTATACATGGGCAGAAAATCTACCAGCTCACTTATAAACTCCTTTCGCGCCTCACACCAAGTTTTTGGAGGAGCCGGCTGCGGTCTTTCCTATAATAATATGCATATGAAATAGTACCAGTTTTGTCCCATTATTACACCTTGTATGTATCTCTTCCCTTGTTGCTACTAACTACCAGGACAACGAAACACCCAGCACGGCCTTCACGTATGTAGCAATGGAAATTTTTGTATATATTTAACAAGTATGGAGGAACTCCAAAAAGGAAGGTATGTGATTGTAATGGTTGTAAACATCTTTATAACTTTATTTATTCTCATTATTTTCATTCTTGTCACAGGTGAGGGGGAAACTTGTCCCTGGGTCAAATGGAAATAAAATATAATTATTCAAGTATTTTATTCAACACAAAAATATCCTTTGCTATTGGTTGGCATCGGGGGCCTCTTGATATAGCCGTTGGCTGAACTCCCGTGGACATCATCAAGAGCGTGTGCGGGGTAAAAGGCTTGGAGGGAGGTAGACTCATAAAAGACGTTTAATTACCTATAAATATTTTTTTTTTACGAGGACACTTAAAACAATTGGGCCCTCCACGTCTTCTTTAACCTCTTCATGCCATTCCAATGTATATTCCCTGGAAAATATTAATCACCATACAAATTACTAGGAGGGAGGGGAGACTGCCAGGAATCAGTGGTCATTTTATGGTTCAATCATTCTATTATTCCCTGATAAACCTCACTACTTGAATTACAATTTTTTCATGATAATGAGCAAACATTTGTTATAACATTTGTCTTTTTTTAAATGAATAATACTGCTTCTGGTTTGAGATCAATTTTGTTTACTTATCTACAATGCAAAAAATGGGAAGAATTAAATACTTAAACGTTCCCGTAAGAATGTCTTTAAGTAAAAAATGCATTTGGGTAAAAATCTCGTTACATTATACAGAAATTCACCTAAATTCCTTTACCTAAAAATTTTGTTATGTGGGTAAAAATGTTAGTAATTGAATTACGTAAATAAAAGGATCCCCTCAACATTGTATAAGAGTTTTCTACCTCAAAAGGAGGTTCGTATACCTTTATTAAAAATATATAATCCGTCTTCCCCTCCCCCCCCGATGTTTTCTAAAGCCGAACGAGCCCCATGTCCAAGTAGTAGGATTTATGTATATAATATTTTTTTCCTGATAAAAAAACAGAAGTGTTTGTGTACTTATTAGGATTAAGATGGATTCATTAGTTAGACAGACGTTTGATAGACAGGTAACAAACATGTTGGGGGCTTTCTTCAGTCTCCTTCCATTGCATGCATAGACGGGAAGGAGATGGAGGAGGAGGAAGAAAAGAAAAAAAATGTAATGATAATGAGACTCAATGCCTCCTCCATAAGAGTGGATATATGCTAGTCCATTTGAAAAGGGAAACAAGATGGATCACTGTCTGAAGAAATCCCCTAGAAAAACCGAAACTTATATGATATTATAGCTTAGACTAAGCCAGAAGAAGGAAATGCATGTTCAAAGTCATTTCAGGCTCTTTTAACCCTTATGTACACGACTAGGCTAAGAGAGGAAATATATAATAAGGAAATGAGAAATGGAAAAAAAGGACAAATTTTTTGACGGGAGAGACAATTCCTCTCTTCCTTTCCCCTCCCGAAAAAAAAAACTGTATAATAATGAGGATCAACCTCTTAAACCTGGGGACTGGCACGGTATAATTTGATAAAAAAAAATTTTTTTCTTCTTTTCTAGACTGGAAAAATAAGAAGAAGGAGCTTACATGAGCATGTTTTCTCCTCCGGATTAGTTACACATAATCAAAGTGTAGCACGCCATTCCCTCCCAAAGTGTCAACCTCAAGGGAGGACTCTTTACTGTATTATTACAACAAGGATTACAAGGGAACAAGTACTTCACTAATGGCTGTAAGTAGTAATCCATAAAACTTTTTCTTTTTTTCCCCCCTCTTTTGGGACATATACATCAATGGTTATACATATCCTTTAAGGGTCCTTCTGGGGGGAAGAAGGACCACACTTTTCGTAGTACCACTTCACTTTCAAAGCCTGGAAGAGGCACTTGTGTTCATGATACAATTTGAGCATGTATTTACACATTGAAAGAATAAAGGGAAGGTTCATTTACAGAAAAAATAAAAGTTGAGTGAGTATATCTATCTGTGACTTTGCAAGTAAATAAAGGGAGAAAAAGGGGGAAAAAAGGGGGAAGCTTGTGTGTTTGGAATCTTACGGGGCAGAAAGTCACCGAGATAGTTTGTGTTGATTGATGGCGCGTCGAGGAACGGGGTTACGAATTTTTACTCCCTGGAACATACAGAAAAAAAACAGGCTACAGGAAAGAGTGTGAGTGTGTGTTTGTAAAAGGATGTCTTACACATGTTGTCCATTTCTCGCTCTCACTACCTCGCTATCTCGCTCTCTCTCTTCTTTCTCTCTACAACTCTGCCTTTACTTCCCTCTCTCGCTCTTGCTCCCAGCTTCTCCTTCTGCCTCTCTCTCTCCAACTCACTCTACAGCTTTTCATTTTCTCTCTCTCAGCCTTTCTTTCTCCTTCCCTTTCAGTCTCGCTTTCTCTCTCAATCACAGCCCGTTTACTCTCTCTCCAACTCCCTCTTCATTGACCTTTTATTGCTCTTTCTCTCTGTCTTTGCCTCTTTCTCCCTTTCTGCTTCTCTCTCCTTTTCTGTTTCTGCCTCTCTCTCCTTTTATCTTTCTGCCTCTTTTTCTCTCATTCTACCTCTCTTTCTCGCTCTACTTCCGTTTATCTCTCCTTATCTGCTTCTTTATCTCGCTATACTTCCTTTTATCTCTCCTTATTTTACTCTTTATCTCGTTCCGATTCTTTCTATCTCTCTTTATCTGCCTCTTTATCTCGTTATGCTTCTTTATCTCTCCTGATCTCTTTCTGCTTATTTATCTCTCTCCTGATCTCTTTCTGCTTATTTATCTCTCTCCTGATCTCTTTCTGCTTCTTTATTTGTCTCGGGCTTCTTCTATTTTTCTCTTTCTTTTGCTCTGCCTTTGTCTCTTGATCTCGCTTCCTTTTGTGCTCTGCCTCTGTATCTCTCTTCCTTTCGCTCTGTCTCTCTCTTTCTTTTGCTCTTTGTCTTGCTTTTGATCTCTCTCTTGGTCTTACTCTCTCTTTCTTCTTTCGCTCTCTCTTCTTCTCTTTTCTCTCTGTCTTAGTACCATTAAATAGCGTTTTACTTTTTTCTGGAAGAAATACATACGTGCATTATGTACTTGTCTCAACAATAGTATTAGCAAGGAGCAATGCGAGCAAAAGATGGGAATGCTTGCCCGACGTATTGTAGAAGTTACACATTCACAGTTGTAGTAAAGAGCCTCAAATGTCATTGAAAGCATTGTGCTTCGGAGTGAATGTTGTTATATATTTTGTTTGTGAGGCCCTCTTGAGCTCCATTACGGGAGAGATTGGTTTGAGTGATGCACAATTTTCTCCCCCTTTCATTCTTCCTCTTCCATCTCTCTATCATCTCCTTTCCTCAGCAACTTCTTACATGTACTACGACAACTAAAATTGTCGCTACCGTAACTTGTGTTCACATATTCCTTACTCCCGTGCCACCCACATCGGGATGGTGCAGGTCATTTACTGGCTTGTTACAGCTCTGTGGAACCCCGGATTTTTTTTTTTTTTTTTTGAAAAGAGAAAATAAAGACATGTATTTATTTTCAGGGCTTGGCAGAGCCTTGAAAGGATCACCGAATATTGCGATGACAAGCGGCAGGATGTTGTACAATCATTTGATACCTCTTACCTTTTACCAACTTGGACACATTTCTATCTTGTCTCTGATGAGAGTGAGACAGCGACAGAAAGAGAGAGAGAGAGAGAGAGGAAAAAAGGGGAGCGACAACGAGTGTTTTCACGCTCACAAATTATTTACTCCTTGATTTCTCCCTCCGTTTTAGCCTAATAATAAACAGTGGTGATGCCAGAGTGTGGGAGTAAAAAAGTGGGTAATTATAGTTACATGAAAAAGGGAAGGAATGAAAAAAAATTGTATCGAGGTTCCTATGTTTGGCAGCAAATGATTTTTCAAAAATCCTCTTTGATTCTTTCACCAATTATTATCAAATCTAAAATATAAAGACCAGTTATTTAAATCCATTCTAATCCTTCCCACCAAAGTTTTAGAGTGCAATTTTGAATAATGGAATTTTGAAAAAAAATGGATTTTTAACGGACTGAAAAAATTGAAAAGGAATATGGGAATAGGAACAATTATGTATTCCCTTCGTGGCTCGAGAACATCACTAGTCAATTAAAAAATATCTGTTTCATCTATTTTATTATTTTGTTTACAAGCAATGACAAATGTTTTAGTGTTAGTTTTTTCAACTCTGAAATATTCATATTTATTTATAGAACGGGGAGCAATTCTAGGAAGTATCCAAACATCTGTAGTTAATATTCTTCAAAACAAAAATTGTACATTGTCCTTCGGTTGAGGTAAAAATAAGTACCAAGAAAGTAGTTTTTCTAGAATGGTATGTACCTACATGTATATATGTAATTCATATATTATGTGAATTGAATCCAGGGCGGAGACAAGTGGCAGTAGTGAGAGGAAGGTAAGACCCTTTGGTACTAATAGGTTGAACAGTGCTTCACAGTATGTTTTCTCATCTTATTTTCTTAATCATTATCAAGATGGAAGTAAATCACGGTGCAAGTCAAATAAAGGTGGGAAAGTATTTGCTGGATGGAAGAAAAATGGTCAGCTCTCATTCATTTTCTCTCTCCCCGCTTTGTTTTCTCAAGAAACTCGAAGTTGTCAAGATCACACTATGTGGCACAACCTGACCAGTTAGCAGTTTAGAAAATCACAAGGAGAAGAACTCTTTGCCCTCACAATCTTCGTACCTTCCCCCACCTACCAGAATCCTCATTCCTTGGGCTTCGTCACCATAAGAAGCCCCCTACAACAAGCCATTTCCAGGTTCACAAGATTGAGAGGGCGAGAAGACGGAGTGGGAGAGAGAGAGAGAGAAAGAATTTTCTCAATGGAACAAAAATCTTTTGAACAAAAATGTGCACATCACTATATGGTCTTTCAATATACATATTAACACGTTCCTTTCCCACATTGTGTGTACGTACCTGGTATTTCATAGCAGGTACAGCGGGAAAGGGTGTATTGTACTGTGTAGTACTGGAACAACAATATTTTCAGTCTCAACAATACATCGAATACTAACACAACAGCAATGAATTCCCATGATTTTTTACGGTGTGTCATTACATTGCAACCGAAGGAGAATAGTACACAGGGAAAATGCTACTTGTGACAAAGCAACACCCTTCGAAGATTCTTTCTCTCTCTGTGTCTCTTCTACGTTCCTCTCTGTCTGACTCTTCTCCGTTCCTCTCCCTGTCTCTTCTCCGTTCCTCTATCTCTGATTCTATCTCTCTCTTCCCCTTTCCTCTCTATGCTTCTCTCTCTTCTTTTCACTCTCTCGTCTCCGTTCCTCTCTCTCTTCCCTGTATCACTTTCCCGCTATTCTTTCATCATCTCTCTCTTCTTCCTGTCTCTCTGGTCAGTTTCTCTCTATCTTTTATGTTTCCGCCCTGTCCTCTTTTGCTCTGTTCTTTCTCGGCGTTTTATTTCTTGTAGTCTCTCAGTTCTTCTCTCCCCGTATCCTTCTGAGAGAGAAAAAGAGAGAGAGGAACGGAAAACTGATACTTTTGCTCTGTTTGCAATGATTTCTCATCTTGTATCTCTTTTCTTGTTTCAATATGTTTTTGAAATTTTTGCTCTCTCTATCTCTACCAATGGATGTGGATGTTTCTTAAATATTTCGCTTCTGCTCTTTGATTTCTATGTCTGATTATCCCTTCTCTGTGTCCGTTTTTCTCTTTGTCTTTTCCCTTTATTACTTTTCCTCATTGTGCATCAGTGATATTCCTGCATTTTCCTCTCTTTTCCTTTTCTTTTCTCCCCTCTTTTTATCTTGTTTTTTTACTACGTTTCTTTCTTGGTTTTCCACTCTGTTTCTGTTTATTCATGCTTTTTCTTTCCTTTTTTCTCCCTTTCCAACTTTTCTCTCCGGGTTTCCCCTTTTGTCTGTGTTTTCCACTTTTTTTTTTGTTTTTCTCTGTTTCTCCACGCCTTTTCCTCTTCCCTCCTTTTCTTCTCTTTTTTTCTTTTCCTCCATGTATTTGTCTCTTTCGTCCACTCGCCGTCACTCTCTCTCTCTCTCGGAAGACGTTTAAATTGGTTTCCCTCCCTCAGATGTATATTCTTTTTTTCAACCTTCCCCAAAATTCATTGTTTACCATTCCAGAAGGCAAAGAAAAATGTTTGCGAAGGGACTAGTACGTACATACTAATTGATATAGAGATTAGAAGGATTTTGTGTGAGGTTATTGAAAGAAAATAATGTTCTTTTTTCTCTTCCTTCTTGACTTTTGTTCCTACTACAAGAGAAAGAGGAAAGGGAGAGGTGTAAAGCGACACTTTCTCTTCCAGAGGATCTCTCTTGGGGGACATAAAACATTTCATGTTGACATCCAAATATAATATCATGAATAGGAGGAACAAGCATGGGGAAGGATTCCTTTTCCCAACTTATATTTTATCCAATAAATATCTTGCTCCTTCCCTTTCACAGCGTAGGTGAAAATTTGTTATGACACAAATATTTCTGTAAAAACGTCTTTGTGACCACCCATTAGTTTTTCATTCTTCTGAACAAAATAAAAAGTTCTCACGGACAATTTCATCGGGATTCGATAGAAGACCTAAATACAGAGGGTGTAAATACTGACCAAGAAAAAATATCAAGGTGGCTTTATACAATTGAATAGACTCCAAACAAATTTATGAAAAAAATGTTAACTTAACACAGAAGTGTATCTTACCCATGATGGCGCTGTATTACAAGGGTTGATATGGGAAAACACGATTTATTACAAGCTGATTGCAATAATATTTACCATTTCACATCCCCGTACAACATACAAGAAGTTCTCGTGGAATTTATTCATATCCTCCTGTCTCCCTCGCATTTAATTTTCTGATAATGAGAAAAATCCACGTGAGATTCCAATTAGTACCGGGAGGCTGATTATGATTGAGAAGGCGTTGTATTGATTATCTGCTTATATATTACTACACACAAGCCATCATCCTCACACTCCAACGAGGGATGACACATTAAAAAAAAGCCTGTTCAGATAAAGTGGAAAAGGAGGAAGAATATTACCAAGACCATTTTTTTTATTAACCTCCATTCTACCACAAATGTATAAGAGGAGGCAAATAATACTTGAGAACCTTCCCATTGTTGAGCTGTTCTTTTTTTAAAAGGGTATTTTCACCTCCAATTCAACCCCCTTATAAGAATGTGTGGTAACAGAGTGACACGACATGCATCAACTACTACCAGTCACATTAAGTGGAGGGGAGGTCGTACGCCATGGCGTGAGTAATCAATAGAAGGTAGTTTGTTGCCATGAAAGCCATAACCACTGCCGCGGAGGAGGAGATTTGATACTAGTCGAATCTGAAGAAGAAAGAGACAAGAAAATGGAGGACAAATGAGATGTGAAGAGGGGCAAAGCTTGTGCAAATGAGAGAAATAGAGAGAAAAACAGGAGCCGAGAAAGAAATTGAGGGAGACAGAGTGAGAGAGAAAGAGAGTAAGAGAGAGGAAGAGAGAGAAAGAGGAAGGGAGAGAGAGCGAGAGACAGAAAGAGGAAG
>JAQGBT010006953.1:0-11664 GCA_034698585.1 Disparrhopalites patrizii | reverse complement strand
GTCTTTAATGTCTTCTCTCTCTTTCTCTTTCGTTGTCTTTAATATCTTCTCTCTCTTTCTCTTTCGTTGTCTTTAATGTCTTCTCTCTCTTTCTCTTTCGTGGTCTTTAATATCTTTCTCTTTGTTGCCGTTTCTTTGTCTTCGATCTCTTCTCTTTCTCTCTCCCTCTCTTTGTTGATCTTTCTTTGACTGAGATCGCTTCTCTGTCTTGATCTTTCGTTGTCTTTGATCTCTTCTCTCTCTTTCTCTTTGTTGCTCTTTCTTTGTCTTAGATCTCTTCTGTCTTTCTCTTTATTGCTCTTTCGTTGTCTTTGATCTCCTGTCTTTCTTTTTCTCTCGTTCTGTTTGATCTCTTATCTCCTTTTCACTCTATTTCTCTTCC
Source organism: Disparrhopalites patrizii (assembly GCA_034698585.1). Lineage (NCBI taxonomy): Eukaryota > Metazoa > Arthropoda > Collembola > Symphypleona > Sminthuridae > Disparrhopalites > Disparrhopalites patrizii. Next base: position 11,282 of record JAQGBT010006953.1, on the reverse strand, counting down.
ATCTCTGTTCTTTTTCTCTTTAATCTCTTATTCCATTCTTTTTGATCTCTTATCCCTTACTCTTTGATGTTTTCTCGCTCTTCCTCTTCGTTCTTTCTCTCTCTTCTTTCTCTTCGATATATTATCCCTTTCTGTTTGATCTCCTCTTTCTTTTGTCTCTTCTTTGTATTTTTTTGAACTCTTCTCTTTCTTTTGTCTCTTCTTTGTATTTTTTGAACTCTTCTCTTTCTTTTGTCCGTTCTTTGTATTTTTTTGAACTCTTCTCTTTCTTTTGTCTCTTCTTTGTATTTCTTTGATCTGTTCTCTTTCTTTGATCTCACCTATCTGTCTTTCTTTAATATTTTCTCTCTCTTTTTCTCTGTTTTCGTCTATGCTTTGACCTCTCTGGTCTCACCTTCTCTGAATTTGTTCGACCATGTCTCCTCTTGGCTTTCTATTTTGCTGCTTTTCCGTTTCTTTTTGGTCGTTTCGTCTCCCTTCCTTTCTCTGCGTTTCATCTCTACTTTTTTCTGCGTTTTGCTGCTCTACCTTTCCCTGCTTATTTCTCCTCCTTTGTCGCCCAATATTTCTGTGGTCTTGCAGCTACCCACATTTCGTTGCTCCTTTTACATTTCCCTGCTCCTGTATCCCTTAAGGAGTTCTTATTTGTTATCCAGTATGCTTCTTTGTATATTTTCTATTGATGATCTTGTCTCTCCTTCTGTTAGACTTGGTCCTTTTTGTTGTGATTTCAAATTTGTTCTGATCTTTATTTATTGTATTTTGCTTTGCCCTTTTTTCACATTCTTTCACCCTTACTGGATATACATGGTTGCTTTGAAGATTTGCGTGTCTCCTTATTTCTCCAAATGTTCGTGCTCTTACGATCTCTTTTCGTATATTTCCGTGTCGCTCATCAAATTTGTGTGTACCCGACATTTGAATGTTGCGTTACCTTCTCTTTCTCCTTTATTTTGCTTCTCCTTTCTCCTGTACCATCCTGGGATGCTCTCTCTTTAGTCGCCACTTTTTGGTCTCTTCGGATGTGTTTTTCCCTATCCCATTGACTTGAATAAGGATGCAGTATTGACACAATTGGAAACAATGTATTTCTAAGCCCATGAATTTTGTTTGTGAAATTGCAGGCGACCTACAATGCAGCGTGTCATGATGTGACAACAGATAAATTTAATTTTAGTCTTCGCATGAACAGTCGGTTGTCCTTTGCGGTGAAATTCACGTGCAACGGCGAGGAATATTGGGATAACAACAATGGAGCGAATTACTCATTCAGTTCAATACCTAGTGCTGTGCCATCATACAATCATGTCTACAATCAGGTTCACTGGTGAACGAAAAAAAAAAACAAAAAAAAATATTTAAAAAGAAAAGAAAAAACCAGTGTATAGGAAATTTAAAAGTCTGGGAAAAGAACAGATTTACTACTATATTATTATTATTATTATATATTTACACTTATTAATGGAACGAGAGGATGCTACTTGAAGGAAGCCATTATTTACTACTTGTACTACTGATAAACTACTACTACTGCGTCTACAACTGCTGCTACGATGTAACTAGAAGAAGAAAGGGGACAAAAAAACGGAAGAGAAATCCAAAATCCAACATTTGGGCATAACAGTCAGGATCAAAGCCCGCCGACCCGAGAAAGGGTGAAAGATGACGAGGAAAGATCATTTAAATCAAAGGAAGGAATGCTGGAAGGAACGAAAAAAAAAATCGGAGGAGAAACGAAATAAAAAGAAAAAGGTTCTTGTATAAATAAAACAGCACTTGTTCTTTTGTGTCTTCTCAATTTTTTTTTTTCATATTTCAAAAAATGTGTATAAAACAATCAACTGAGAAAGTCTTATTTACTATAGGAGAGAGAAAGGAAAAAGTTATATATATGTACGTACCTAATCATGTTGACTTTTGAAACGCACGGAAAATATACACGTATATATAATTTTTTTTTCGTTTTTGATTTTGTTTGTACGATAAAACTATATTATATTTTTTGCCATCCAATCAAATCAAACCATATACGCAATAATCATGTGCCAAAAAAATGAGAATGATAGAACTTATAACTGTAATATTATTATTGTTAATGTCATTGTCTGTATAGATTATGTAACCAAAATACATTATACGTACCAGCTAAAAAAATTAAGTTATGATTATATACATAGATAGAAAATATATTGTAAAAAAGTCCTATTTTATCAGAAAAAAAAATATACCTCGTGGAGTCATCGTGTGCAATAAAAATCAAGTGTTCATAATACTTGTCGTTGACTGCGGTGTTATAATAATTTATTGGTAATTACAAATTACATGTATTAATTCCCTTTATTCATGGTCGTAAAAAATGACTGCAAAAAATTGGGAAAACGCATATAATTTCCCTCTTTCTTGTGGCGATGAATGGTGCACCGGTCTAGCCAAGTAACCCATATAATTTAATGGGGAAAAGTAATGCATATTTATGCTTGAGGAAGTGCAAATAAATGCCATACAAATGGTTTATTTAAAGGGTGTAGACAAGTTATAAGATAGCCTTTATTGGACAACACTCATTTTTTTTGTCTGGTTCATTCCAGTTTATGTATTTCCGTATGTGATAAAAAGGAAGAATTATTACTGTGGTCAATTCTACAGGATAATAATACTAACTATTTTGAATAACATATTCGGTTGTTTTGTGGTTCATCCGAAATTTTTTAAATGCTTTCACTTATTATTTATACTTTCTCCATATTTTTTTGTCAATCATTATTTTCTCCAGTTGTAACTGTACAATTATTAGTTGAGAACACAAAGAATATTTGTTTTTTTTTGGAGATTTTTGTATTCTACTACAAGGATTTCACAGTAATAAATTGATTATTTTTTGTATATATTTTGTTTTTTTTCTTGGTAAAATTTAACACAAGTGTTCCAGGTGTTTGTTTTTTTATTTGTGGTAAATATGATGAACATTTATAAAGGTATTTACATGATTTTTTGACACAAGCAAATTTTCATTATTATTACTTTTTTTTTAGTACGTATATAATTTCCATCAATTATTTCAAGTATGTTTTTTTGTAGGCGAAAACAAAATGAACAGAAAAAAATAGGAAATCTTTTCTGAACCCCATTCTACTTTCCAGTCTATATATATATTTTTTTTTTTTGAATTTCTCCCCCTCCGCCCATAAGCAATCTATATATGAATCCATTCTTTTTTCGTTACCTCAAAAAATGTTGTTTCCACATGTCATCACTTTTTTACACAGTACGAATCTATCACAGAATTTTTTTCACCATTCCTTATAACAAAACATTGTTTCTCACCTCAATGTTTTTCCTTTCCCAATTTTCTCCTTTTTTGTATTGAAAAATTGTTATTATTATAGCTTGTACAAAAATCAAACAAATGAGAAACATTTTTTAATTATAAAATGTATTCATTGTTCATAAAAAAGAGGGATGAAAAAAAAATTAACCACTACTAATATGTATAGTACTGAGTGTATATCTGTACATAGAAAAATTACTCCGGATTTCCAGCAGATGATCATAGTTGTACTTATTCATGAATGAATTCACGATTACAAAATATTAAACATCAAGTGCAATTCTATCGTAGCTTCTATCACTATTACAAAACTCATTTCACCTGAAATGATTTGCACAAAAACAACAAAAATCATCAAATAATGGCAACAAAAAATGACATTTTTGGGTAAGCTTAAACTATTTAAAAAGCTGCACAGGACTTGTATAAAAACAATTAAAATTAGCCATTTCCCTCTTAAAGCCGTTTTGTATCTTCATCCCAGCTGCACCATGTGAGTAGTTGACTCGGCTCAAAATTTCCTTTTTTTTTATTTCATTTAATTTTCTTACGAACGTAAATAATTTTTTTATGTAAACTACCATGTTGATTACGTGTAACTAACTACAAGATAAAAGACTCGAAAAAGTGAGGTATTGCTATACATCTCAAGTACATTGAATAACCAAACTTCCTTTCAGGTTCCATCTCTTTCCAATGCCTGTCTATTCATTCGTGTATGCATTCACATTTATAATAATAATATAAAAAACAAACTAAAAGAGTGAGAATATTCATAAGAAATATATTGCTTTTTCTCCTTTTTTTGCTGATATATTCTCTCCCTAAAGTCGTAGCACAATCCGAGTATTTTTAGTTTTCTTTAAATACAGAGTTTTGTCATAAATTTCTGGGAAATACAAGAAAAGCGTATATGCACGGACACACACGGACATTAAGTCAATAATTTTCCATACATTACATATTAAGGAGATACGGTTTCCTTTTAAGATTAACCCTTTTCTCGTTTTTGAAATGTATGTTTTAAAATTTCCGACAATAATAATCTTCCACAAACGTTTACTAACATCATGTATAATGAAGAATAATTTTGTATTTGAATAGTTGTATGGTATCTATAATTTGACGTATCAATATTCATAAAATTGGCAAGTTCTCTAAATATAGTGGCTATTTCCTACCTTTTTTTTTACAGTCAAATTCAGGTCATTCACATTTTCATCATTATTATTTGGTTGCCAGTACATAATGTTTTGTATTTTATAATGTGTGTATTAAAAGACCAAGCACTCCGTTCTAATCTAAATGTTTTTTTTTCAGGCGCTTTTTTATTTTGGCTCCTGCCGATTTCTAACCCTCATCAACTCCCAAAAGAAGTTGATGTTTCCTCTCCGCATAATATTTTTGTTTCTTCTAATTTTTTTGCAGTACTTGGTGTACTTTTGAAAATAATGTCCTGTACAGACTCTTTTTTTTTTTCATATACGGTAAAATCAATAAATTATTTACAATTTAACTTCATTGTCAACATTTTCTTAAAGTGTTCAAATATTGTGGCATATGTCAACATACAGCTCCTTTGAATTTACTCAGTGTTTCTTAATCCTTAAAATAGTCATTGACGAGAGAGGGTACCAAAAACAACATTACAGAGTAGTAATATTATTTTTAGTGGTGTTAACAAAAGAACACGTCATGTGTGTCATGATATACAATGGTATATAGTAGTTAATAGCATTCATCATTCATACCAAACACAAGGCGGCATGTGATTATGTTGTGATTTCTTATTTTGATTATGGGAGAGTTTTATATGTATATACAATATTTAATCCTAAATTATTACATCCAATCACGTGGGAGGTGGTCAATAACACTTTTTTCCCCTGTGACATTGCACGTGCTTTTACTCTCTACTACACAGTCAACAACAATAAACAACAATGAATCTGAAATCTTTAGAACCATACGTGATTTAAGTAGACATAAAAATCAATGGAAAGGTACAACCTTCACTCTACACGTGTTGAGGGTACACGTGAACCTACACTTAATACACGCGTTTCATATTAATATAATTAATACATAATTACTATTTTTACAACATTGTAATTCCTATATACATTACATGCTATATTACACATAGGTATACTTAATTCAAATAATACTCCTAGTATAATTTCATTAACGTACCACTACCAACAACATCCATTACCAGACTATAATACATTATGTCAATTATACATGTGTATTTGCATGTGTAATTACGTTCAACATATGGAAAAAAAGGACACATAAAACCCTCTGTGTATTACATATTCAGTACAGAACTCGGGGAAAGTACCAAAAAACACATTGTCACCGGAAAAAATGGTATTGCTATGTGTATATATAATACATATGATATATGTATACATATGTATATAGATACCATATAGTGACAAAAACATTTTAAAATGGTCACAATGGGAATGCATTGTGCTGGCGATTAATACGACAGCTTCCACAAAACAAATCAATGGACATGAGCAAACAATGTAAAATAAAACATTATAAAGTATCACCCAAAAAATGAATGTCCTCTCACCGTATCCACTTATCATAGTATAATATTTTTTCTCCCCTAACAATTTACTCCACAGTTCCTTATTGTGTCCTAACATTTATTGAATGGTCATCAGATCCGAAGCCAAAAAGGGTAGAAAAATTTGTGTTCCCAGTGGTGTTAATTGTCAATTGTACATTCTTGGAAAGGAGATGAGGAGTGATGGATTTACAATTATTACAGTAATTAATTTTAGCTTTGATAAATCATATTTATATAATGACTGTTTTTTTATGTATAAATACAAATACTGTGACGGAGAGAGGAAAAGAACATTTCTAAGTGGTTTACACTTGCTATAGAGAACGGTATAAAATAACAATACCATATCCCCCTTTTTTCTAATGACATTTTGGCAAGGTCAACAATTAACCATAAACAACAAGGGAAACACTACAAGATAAATCGGTCATAATGTTTCACAATTAGTGTTTACAACCATACCAAAGCTATTCAAACACACTCCACAAGCAATTATCCGGTTATAAATGTGTAACAAAAACAAACCCACATTCTTTATTTTGAAAATCAAAATGCACGCAAAATGAAAACTATCTTCTCCGCCATTTTAAAAACGAAAGGAATGTGTGCGGCTGTAGTGTTTTTACAGCTTATTCAGTAATAATAAACAGTCCTTTTAAAATAAAGGCACAATATCGCCTTTATTTTTGTTGTTGTTTAATGTGTTGTACAAAAACAATGTTTACTCCTAAATAAAAACTTGGACAAAGCAGGATGACATACATAATATACCTATATTTTACATATTATTATTCGTGAAAAAGTATACAAACAGTGATTTATATTCTTTGCCTTAATATCTAGTAAGTTTTGCTTTCAGTGATACTTTCTTAAATTACGTTTCTTCAGGATAATCCTTATTTTTTCCCTCAATACAATTATTTTGTGTTTGTGTTTCTTAATATACATATTATCATTAGATTACAAAGTAACTCTAATAATGTGGAAGGGTTGCGAGTTCCTACTTGTAGAAGGAGTTATTAATTTATTATATCAACAATACTTAAAAAACCATTTATTTAGTGGTTACATCCCCACAAAAACGAGAATCTATAATGGAGGAGTAAATTGAGTACAAAAAAAAAGCGTGAAGAATGGGTTCATTGCACATTAGTTAACAAGGAGAGAGAATATTAGCAATATATAATCACGGGTTGTATAATTTCTTTTTGATTCCCCCTTCCCTCGAAGATTTTTGTATAGTATAAAGCGTCAAAACACATGTTTTTTTCTTTTTAAATTAATATTTACAGGGTTTTCCTTAAATTTCAGGAAGATGACTCCTTGCTCTCCTTATGCAGGTTCTCGATGGCTTGGAGGATCCTCTTCAAATGTCCGATTTTCGTCACTCCCAACTCCTTGAGGTCCCGACGTTGGAGGCAAATCAATTCCGCCCCACGAATATCATGACGAAGGAAATTGGATTTGTACTCACTCAAATGAAGTTGATCCAGCCAATCAGATACTTCTGCAGCCGTCCAATTCTCCACTGTTCGGTGAACTTCTGAGTAAAAGGGTAAAATAGCATTAAAATGACTGAGGTTTTTTTCTCTCTCACAATGTAAACTACTTTTTTTTAAAAAAAAAGTCGATATTTTTTCCGGATAGACTATTACACTACCTGATGATCCAGCCTCGTCACTAAATCCATCCCAAGTGCCATCAACAGTTGATTCTTCCCTCTTATCCTTCCGATTAAATCTCATTCCAAAAATACTCCCCCTTGAATTCCTCCTTTTTTCCTTCCCATCCTTCCCCTCTTTGTCCTTCTCTTTCTCCTTTGTCTCCTTCTCCTTTTTTGTTCCCTTCCCCTCGTCTTTCCCCTGAGAAAAATGTTTTGATTATTCCCTCAGAACATTTTAAATTCAGGAGGATATTATAAGGTACAAAAATATAGAAAGTAATGAGATAACACGAGTACGACACAATGATTAAGAGAAGCAAATGTACATACATATATAGATTAATACGAGCAAGTAATTAATGTAAATCTCCATTTAATTAAAAAATTAATTTAAAAAAAGCTTACATCTTCGTTTTCAAATGAACTAGAGCCCGCACTCATTGCTTTTAGCTTCTCCTCCCATGTTTTTAAATTTGATTCAAGTTTCTGGGTTCAAAAACAACCACATATATTTATATATTACAATATTAATTTCACCAAGTCTTTTGTACAAATTGCTATGTAAAAATAATATGTATACTTTTTGTAATTTTTTTTTGTTTCTTAAATATGCACGCAGCATACAAATTAGCTGGAATGAAATATATAGATATTTCTAATAAAAAAAACGAAAATTAATATTAAAAAACATTTAAAAAAGAGATGAAAAATAAACACAGAGACGCTACTTCGCAAACATCCATCTGCCATTTCATAAAGTGAGAAAGAGAGATATGTAAATAAATACTTTAAAATAATTGACATTTAATAATAATAATAACAATAATAATAATAACAAAAGTGTGATAATAAAGGCTTCGGTGACGTTAAGATATGCAAAAAAGATGGTGAAAAATTTTGACGAAAGGGAAAATAAAAGGATAAAATAAAAATAAAATGGTCAAGAAACAAACATAGTGTAAAACCGAAGGCCAAAAGTGGGTGAATGCACTGACGCAGAAGAACATTTACGAAGACATGGCGCGGATTAAAAATCAAGTACGGGTAATTGTCAAGAAACAACAAACAAACAATAACAATAACGAAAATGAACAAACATTACACACGAAAAATTACATTTGTGAGACATAATGAATGAATTAATATCTGTTGTTGTTTTAGTATACAAACTATGTAAGTAAAATGTTAAAACTATTATGTACTTTAAAAGCAAAGAATAAATAAGGCACTTACAAATAAGTACTGTATTTTTGCGGTTATTTTGTTTTTATTTGGAAACACAGCAAAATAAAAGGTTAGGTATTACTGGTAGCAGTAGTGACTTTAGATTTAACCTAAACAGAAAAAGGAGACAAAGTGTGAGAAAAGACACATAATAACAATTTAGTTGTTACACGGCCACATGTATAAGCATTTTTCCATTGAAAGTACATAATGTAGTACGTAATGTGTGAAAAATTTATATAGTTAATAAACAAAAATTTAAATAAAAACAAATAAGATCCAAAGAGATGCGGCAGTGACAATACTATATACTGACAGAGAGAGAGAGAGAGAGAAAGAGCTGAATAAGCCATGTGAATAAATGTCAATAAATAAATGTGAATAATGTCTAGGTATAATTAGTAACATTTATATGCAGTATATACCATAGCCAAGCCGAACCTTTTAGTTCCAAAAGCAAGATAAAAATTTACAACAAAAACAAAAAAGAAATAACAAAGATCAAAAGGACCCCTTTCTTACCCGATTGCGGCAAAGAACCGGCATGCGGTTCTTTAGGACAATCTGAATCACACCGGGAGGTTGAAGCCAAGCTTCCCCGTCAACCTGGCACAAGATTATTATTATTTTTTTTTCAAAATCAATATTTTCAAAATCATATAAAAATATCACATTTTCAATTTTCAGGCAGCGAAATTTTCATTTTCCAGACTACAAAAGAGCGGACGGTATATTTTGAAGAAAAAAAAAAGGATCTTCGCAGGTGGCTCTAAAGGGTTAAATTCCCTTCATATTCCTTCTTTCCCTCACGACAAAGGCGGGGAGAAGGATTTTCTTGGTCGTAATAGACACCTTCCTCCTTTATTACGAAATTAGGCTTACTGCCTCAAGAAGGGAATTTTCATACCTGGACTGGGATTGGCTCATCACCCAAGATGGTAATGGTGACACGTGTGCATTGAGCAATGCGATGTTGATAGAAATTGACGACACGCGAGGTAGCCATTTGAACAGTATGGAAGACAGCCATCACTTCCACGATCCCATCATCAAAACTGGAATGTAAGAATCCATCCTCTTTCCAAATACCCCAGAAATTAGTTCCTCCCATGAAACTGTAGATGATCACAAAAAACACGAACCAATTTTTTTTTTTTTTAGTGAATGAAGAATGAATGGCATGAAATTTCATGCTGGAACAACAACAATGCCATTTCTTTTAGATTGTGTAATGTAAGTAGCATTTGGGCATAAAGACAGAGATTACAAATAATTTACGAACATGTTGTAACCTTTAGAAAACACAATTGTTTTCCTGGCTCAACCACAACAAGTTTATTTTGTAGTTTGAAAGCCCAGAGACTTCCTGAGAAAAATAAGCACAGGGAACTGAGGCAATGATTTTTAACGAGGCAGAAAATTTCCGCTGAATTTACCTAGGAATATTGCAAATGACTATGCCTTGTAAACGAGGCAGTGGAATTCTGACTCCATCACATTCCAGCTTCACCCTCTGGTCTAGGTTTCGACAGGTCCTCTGAAGCATCTCCTTGCTACCTAACACGCCGTACCTGCGGAGGGAGTAAAGGGTTCATATAAATTTCAGTATCTTGCCATTTACATGAGTTAAAAAAATGCAAACATAAAAAATGTGACGTTACAAAAAAAAAAAAAGAGGAAAAGACTAGGAGAGATTTTTTTTTAACATTGTACAAGAAATAGCTGTGCAAAAAAAAATGACAATAGTTTTGGAACTATTACAAAGTAGAGAAGGAAGGAAGGAAGATATAGAATTGAGGACGTAAACATAACATAAATTACTCACCACATAAAGTTTTTCGCCCGACTCCTACATTTCTCAGGATGTTCCTCTCGTTTCAAATGGAAATCCAGGGTAATTTTAGCATCCAAGCCGATGCCAAAATAATTATTCATAACTGCACGTTCCTTGAAACCCTGCATGAGAAGCTCTTCACTCGCCTCGGGGTCCATGAGGGGGGAGGCGACGGCACACATTGCATCCGCATTGGCCATGAGAACCTTCCCAATGACACCCCCAGCTGAAACGGAGGGCCAGCTGGGATGCATAACAAGTGGATTGATAATTGGCATCGTCTTCTTCTTCCCCCCACCATCACATCCCCCACCACCTTTATTAGGACTGGAGGAAATGGAGGAAGTCCCCGTGGAGGAGACGGAAAAAGGGGAATGGGAGAGTCCGCAGTAGTCCGACAAATCCCCGTAATGTCCCCCGGAATTCTTCCTACTATTAGGACTATTAGGGATCTCCACCTCCAACGGCTTGAGTAAGGATCCCATGGACACCCGACGGGAGGCTCTGGGAGAGGCTCCACGGTAAAAGTAGCCATCGGGGACATTCAGATTATCAAATACGGTGGGATGATCCAAGTCTTTCCCGGAATCTTTACTCATATTTGCGGCATCCGCCGCGGCGGCGGCGGCCGCCGCTGCCGCTGCGG